>JBBMJZ010051362.1:0-43358 GCA_037833815.1 Zingiber zerumbet
AACTTGATGGCGGCGTTCGGCGCTCTTGCGCTTGCAATCCACTGCTTCGCCTCCATCAATTGATTTGTTACTTAAATATTAATTATTTTTGTTCTTGCTATGTGTAATCAACACTCATGAGCGCCACTTGCCGCTTCTGGTGATGAGCTGTACGTTTTATGGATTTATGGGGGTTCTTGAAATTGAATATATACATCTCTACCTAAAAAGGGAAGCTTGAATTGTAAGGAAAAATCTTATTAGTTTAAAAACCTATTTTAACCCAACCCTTAAATTTTAAAATTTTAAATTCCATATACATTATTAGTTTAAAAACCTATTTTAACCCAACCCTTAAATTTTAAAATTTTAAATTCCATATACATATAATATAGCTAGTAAAATTTTTAATTTTAAACACTATAACACAAGAAGAAAAGTCGGAACCCTAAAGAAAAAATCTTATTGACTCAAACTCATTATAACTTAACTCCTAAATTTTAAATCCTAAATACATATAATATACCCTAAAATTAAAAAAAAAAATACTGAATGAATCCAGAGGCTTGAACCATGTTGCATGGGCATTTGGATAAATTACAGGTGCCCCGAGTCAAATTCGGACAAGTCCACAGTATAAAATTCGTAAGATATCAAATATATATATACTCTACACACTCTTAAGCATCCCTCACATATCCAGACGTCCAAATACCCGCTGATCCTGTCTGGAATCTGGGAAAACGGGGATGCCGGAATGACGTGGCTGGAATATTGACCGCATCCCCGTGACCCGGAAGGTGAGCTGTCTTCTGTGTTGACCGAGGGGGGGCGCCCTCGGATGGATGGATGAGCTGATCGAGTCGTCGCAACCCTGGAGAGTAGATAAATGTCCACCAGATGAATAGCCAGCTCCGGTGGCTCAAAGCCGGACGTGATATGGATCCACAGGACGACGCACAGTCCGACTACAGCATCGGCTCGTAGGCCGGAATAGGGGCACGAAGGCCGGAATACAACCTTGGCACGAAGGCCAAATACACTCTCGGCTCGCAGGCCGGAACATAGACATAGCATGATACCTGAGCCCTCGGACGACAGCTGCTCGGAGGTGTCGGCGGCGCTGGCCGAAGGTGACGGCGCTAGATGCTGGGGACGCTGACCGCTGGAGGTGGCTGCAGCAGTGGCTGTAAGAGGCTGCGGCTGTGACCGCAGGAGGAGGCGACACCTGCCGGAGGCGGCGGTGGCAGCTGCTGGCAGTGGCACTCACCGGAGGCGGCGCCTGCCGGGGGTAGTGGTGATCTTCCTCAGCGGCGTCAGCGCCGGCGAAAAGAGGAGATGGCAGAGGTACCCTCTTCTAGAGTTTATATAATCAAAAGAGCATCTCCACACCATATGTTGCATTCGCCTTCATCATAGCCAGTGAAGGGATCAGATCCGGCAACCGTTAGTTGTTTCTTCATTCACCAAGTGCCACATGTTTGAAAGAGGACATCTAAGAGACCAGATTTGACAACCACTTGATCATATCTCCATTCATCCGGTGCCACGTGTTCTTAAATATTCATAGTTGTTGTCTGCATCTCTCGAGAAAAAAAACCTCATCAATGAGGCTGATACGTTGTCACCTTATCCACATGCTCCTCACATGATTTTAGCAGGCCAACGTATGGTATGGACCTGATCTGAGGATAAGGAAATGAGGTTGATGTTAAGTGGCCTTGAGGATGGACAAAGTTGCGGTTGAAGCAGGGAGGATGTCAGGATCTGAGGCTAAACCAAGGACACTATCAGGATCCGATGTTGGAGCATGGATGGTACCAAGATCTGAGGCCAAGACAGGGAAAATATATGTGAATGAGGACGAGACCAGGATGGTGTTGGCGACTAAGACTAAGCCAAAGGAGATGCTAGTGACTAAGACTGAGGCATGAAGGATGTCGGAATCTAAAACTGAGACATAGAGAATGTCGGGACATGAGGCTGAGACATGGATGATGTCGACGACTGAGGTCGAGTCCTAAACGAAGTCAATGACTGGGACTGAGTTCGGGATGATATTGGTCGGTTGAAATCAAGACGTAATAGTTGACTTGACCTTGGCCAAATTCGAATATTTAGATAAATGTATTCATCTAGTTCACTTAAGTTCCTTCTGGACTGAGTTTGGCATCCACACATTTACCCCCACCTTACTGACAACTTATCATGATTTTTTATCACATATGACACGTGAGGTAGGATTCATATTCAATTGTTTAAAGTTTAAACCAAAAGATTAACAACCAATGTTCAGCAGTGGATTAAACATACTCAAATAAAAGCAAATCAATGCATCCAACATAATTTGATTGTTTCTCTCAAAACTTATGGAGACAACTGATATTTTCATACTGACAAAATTGGTTTTAACTCATATTGGCACATCGGTTTCAACTCATATTGGCACATCGCTATTGTTGCTTGATGATATTTTAACAACATACAATTAGCCACAACTCAAAAACTCGATCACTTCATTCTATGTATTCTTCTATTCATAAACCATTTGACTTTCCCTCTTTATATAGCACAACCGCACTGTCCTTCCTAGCTTCAATGACTGGCATCGCCAAGCCTAGGAACATCCCATGCTCAACTACACTGGTGATCCTCAAGTGTCATTACTGATAACGCGGAGGTAGCCGTTGATTCCATCCTCGAAGAATAGGTCTACGATATAATTCTTGTTATCCATCACAAATGGCTATATAAGTAAATGTGCTAGCTTTGGAGTTGATAGATGCAGTCCTGAGCTTGAGGTTGAAGCTAGGCGTTCCGTCGAAGAGGCTCTAGAGTCGGAGGAGCGTGAGGGCCCAACTGAAGGGGATGACCTCCACATGGACTGCTAGATCACTGCCACCTAGGCGTGGGACAAGCTTCAACTCGTCGACGATGACCACGAAGTAGCGACTGGCACCCTCCACCATCTTCTAGCGAAGGAGGAAGCCGCCGCAACCCTTCATGAGGTTAAGCGCTAGGTCAACCTCGTCTTCGCCGTCAATGGACAGGTCAATCACTAGGTGTGAGTTGAGGTCAAAGAGAGGGATGCCGACGGCGACCCACTCGGAGGTGGGGATAACGACAACATCACGGAGGTCGCCGATGCAGTTGAGGGCATGGGCAGCGGTGGAGCCTGTGCCGAGATCAAGGATCATGTCGTACCCGCACCAACTCCATGACACGGAAGGCAACAACGAGCTTTAGGTTGTCCTACAATGGGCTGGTTACTAGAGGCACAGCAGGAGGCACCACCATTGCTTCCGCTAGTGGGGGGCAAAAGGGGTGGAGGAGGTGCGGTGATCCTTTCTCTAGATTCATGGATTAATCTTGTCTGAAAGCGAGAGAGATGGTGCGCTGGCTAGAAGTGGAGTCGAGGTGACTTGTATATTAACTGAGAGAAGACTCTAAGGTAAAAGAAGATGGCGCTAAGCGATCCTAGAGCTAAGCGCTATGAACCTGCACATACCATAGACAGAGACAACGAAAACGTTAAAGCGAGAACTAGGGAAGGGGTCCTTAGCACAGACACTCTGACGCTCAAGTTAGAACAGTAGCTGAACGAAATAGAGAAGACGATGAATAATAAAACAATAGTATAAATGCGCAAGTGTACGGATGGGTATTCATTCAAGCATATACCTAGCCAATAGAGAGGACTCTTTTTTATATCGCCTCTTATAACCTCGCATTAATAAGATAGTAGAAAATATCTAGTGTCAGAGTATGTCAAGTGGTGGAATATGTATGACAACCTTCCTATAGGCAGAGGAAGGTTCTATTGCATGCATATGTAAGAGTAATGACATATTCCCTAACAGGTTGTTAAAATTCTTTGACAATGTTATCTCTCAAAGAGAGTACAACCGGCTTTGGGCCAACCTGTTGTAGACTAGGAGTCATGCTCATGTGGGGAACTGGGCCCCAGATGTCCAACCGGCGCTGGGGCAGGATGGATGTAAGCTAAGGGCCATGCCCATGAGCAGGAAGCTGAGCCTTGGAGGTACGATTGGCTCAAGGGCGGGACGGATGTAAGTTGAGAGTCTTGCATTTGGAGAAGTGGGAAGCTGAGCCCCGTAAATTTGATTGGCCCTGGGGTTGGACAGATGTAAACTGAGAGCCTTATATTTGGAGAAGTGGGAAGTTGAACCCCTAAGGTCTGACCTGCGTTTGAGCCGATCGAGTTTATGCAAGGGATTCAGAATATGCTCGGATAATTTGTCCGATCGGACTTTATGTCAGGGGTTCATTTTATATACGACTGCTATACTTGAATATAGAGTTCGGTCCAGCTGAGTAATGTGCCTAGCATGTCTAATCGCCCTTTTGGTCCGATCGACCAGAGCACTTAACGGTGACACTGAATTTATTTCGGCATGACATCGATATGACCCGAGAATTGATCCCTTCTTAACTTTGATTGCCACATCAACTAATTTTCTTAACGTCAAACCCAATTTTGAATGTTCCACCTTAGTCGTCGTATCATGGATGAAGACGAAAGATCACGTACTCTGCACTATCTTATAGGATGGTGAAAAGTGGGGAAAGGTACGATTTTTTGAACTTGAACTTAATTCGTTTAGATATTTTTTGAAACTTATTTTATTGTTTGAAATTTTTATATTAGTTATTCAACTTGAGAATTTAATTTAAATTCATTTGTTTATTTTAAAAAAAATAACATATTGATAAGACCTTTACACAAACACTATTGACCAATAATATTCACAAATGTTATTCGCAAATATTGTCTATAAACATTATTCATGAATATCAAAGAGCTGAACATATATGCATTTATATTTGTTTATTTATTTTAATAAATTATTTAAATTTATTTATTTAATTGATCTCATATTAATTGAATAAATATAAACAAGTAAATATAAACAGCTCTTATCAAGTATCATGTTTGCTAATATTTTCGCCCCCTCGGGATGGTCTAGTGGCTAGCATATGAGGTGTTGCCACCATGAGGCCTGGGGTTCAGACGAGTATATTCATTTTTTGCTACCATGTTTGCTAACGTTTTCCATGAAGACCAAAATGGACGGCTAAGATCTCTCCCATCGAGTTGCGCGCCAGAGGCGTGTGTGCGGTCAAATGGACGGCTAAGATCCCTCCCATCGAGTTCCAGAAACTCTCAAACTCTGCACACCATTAAATTTTATCAACAAATTATTTCCGGCCCAAATTGAAAATGACTAATTGGGCCGGGCCGGTTTGTTTACGATTGAGACGAATCGAGATGCGTCCTCCATCCTTGTTGTCCTTTCAGTATCCAGTTATCATCTTCGTGTTTCCCTCGCCGGCTTCTTCGCCGAAGAGAAGAATCGCCACGATCTCCAAATCTCTCATTTATTACGTGCTGGATGATTGCGACTCAAACTCCGGCTGTTTGTTGCCCCCGTCCGCCGGAAAGGAAATCGTAGAAGGCTCACGTGGTCTCTTCTCTCCAGCCTCTGCGGCCGCCACCGGAAGTAAGTTGGTCACTCTTAATAGATTCATTCTGCTTCTCCTTCCTTCTTTTCTTTCAACTTCATGATGATTGGTATCGTAAGGAATGCAAAAAAGAAAGGAACTTGATTATTCGGTCTAGGGTTTTCCTTGCTGAGAAACTGAAATAGGAGTATTTGATTATTACATACAGTTTCTAGGAAATCAATCTCTCGTTTTTTTTGTGCCACTCATTCCCTCGTTATGCTATAAATTTGCTTCTACCAGTTGTGTCACATCCTACTTAGACGAAAGTCCGGAGGTTCATTAATTAGAGGACAAAGTTTTTTTCCTTGATGTGGCTATTCTGCATCATCTTGATATCGTGCTAAATATTATTTCTTCCTTTTAGGCGACTACTGACATTAACTGTATTATTTGGGTGCCACAATAGTGTGCACGCGGAAGCACATCTAAACTCCCCAATTTGACAGTATCAATGGCATTATCTAATGCTGTGTTAATTTTCTATTTTCAGGTTGAAAATTTCACCACTTATACTAGTTCTCTATTTTGCGAGCTTATCTCTTAGTGTAGAGCCATAGAAAATTCAAGGAGTAAGAAATCATTGGGGCATGGAGAATGTGTATGATCAATCATTGGCTTCTGAATTTGATGCATACTCACATTCACAGACTACGTCAGATGCTGCACCTATAGATCCACCTGCACCTAATTCTCTGGTGCCTCCTACATACAATTGTGACAGACAGACTAATGGTTCAGCAAATCTTTTCCCTATTAGGCCCTCGAATATACCCTTCCCTTCAGCTCAAAACTTTCTGCACTCACAACCATCTCTATCCAATGGGCCCAGCACTGCACCTATTCAAAGTTTGCAGGTGGAAAACAGTTTTAATTTATCAGAACCGCATCTTGATAGTGAAAAGGTCCAGATTAGCCAGGAAATCATTCATGATAGCACTACCAACTCTAGTTCTAAGCTCCACAATAAACATCCTGAACAAAGTTTACCCATGCTAAATAATCAGATCTCTGGTGCAGTGTCACAAATTGCAGAGTATGGTATGGTAAATCATATAGGATCAGTAGATAACAGCTCTGAGCTGCCCAGTGCTCCTGAAAGGGTTGAACAGGATCCAGAGGTCAAAACCTTAAATTTATGTAGTGAAGATTCCAGAATTGAGACTGCTGCCGAAAAAGCTGTACTACATAAACAGGTATATTTCCTAATTTACTGTTAAGACTTCATGTTTCTGCTTGTTGTGGTATTGAAGTTATGCCAATTTGTCACATCCAGGAAATTATTACACAAGAAATTATAAAAGTTCAAAGGTCAGTTTTTCTTGTGTGTCCCATTTCATGTTGCTGGGCATTGATATTTTAATAAGTTATCATAAAAAAGTTTCAAGTTATTGTAATTTGTTTCCTAATCACAGACAAGTAGAGGGCAGAGCTGAATCTTTGGATGACAGCAAAGATATAATGTCTGGGCGCTATGATCCCAATGCATTAAAGGTCTGTTACTTTTCATCCTATATATTTAACCATCATAGCATAACTATTTTCTCTGCTTACTTTTATTCAAAGTGATTGTGTTTTTATGGCCTCTTTTACTGCTTTCTGTAGGAGCACTTATTGAAGATGGCTTCTGATCATAGAACTGAAATGACCAATAAACGTGGAAAGTCGATCCACCATGACAATGGTAAGTTATGCATTTTTTATATATGTTTCATGATATTTCCAGCTCTTTGCATTTATTTAATTCATTTGTAATTCTTAAGTTTCCATTTTGATAAATCATGCCTCTTGGGATCTCGGAAGAATTTATATGCATTTTCCTCAAATCACATTAAGCTAATGCATCATTTTTGAGCATATGCTTTCTTCAAGGTTCCAAGATAATGATGCCCTAACATCATAACTATTGATAAAGCCAATTCTTTCCTGATCAATCATGATAATTCTTTCCTTTTCATTTGTATGATATTGGTTTTCTTTTGAAGTGATATGTTCTTGTCTAAACTTATTTGACCATTGTAGATTTCTGCTCAGGCAATGTTGAAATTGGTAATGGCTATGGAGTGCCAGGTGGTGGTGCATATTATGCTGCTCCATCATTTAATATTCAGTCCAGTAGGTTTCTTAAGAAAATTATCCTTTAATTTTATAATTTCATATGGAGAGCTTTGATGAGCATCTGGTCCATCAGGGACAACCAAAGATGAAGGTCTTAGTTTGAGTTCCTCAATTGAAGTTTCAGAATCAAAGGTTGCTCAAAAGGAGTTACCCGAATATTTGAAGAAGAGATTAAAGGCAAGGGGAATTCTTAGAGACGTCAAACTTGATGATAGTTCCAAGTTAATTGAAGATGCAAGTTCTTATCCTAATCTAAAATTGTTGTCTTTTTGCATGTCTTGCTAACACTAATCAATGACTTCACAATGCATGCCAGAAATTGGATCATCAAAATGATTTGGCAAAAAGTGTCTCTGCGTTGCCTATTGGTTGGGTAAGCATGTAAAATATTAATGCATTTGTCATTCCTTATGCATCAGAAATTTCTGTGAAATGACAAGCTTGATCTTGAAATTTATGTGAGTTCAGTTCAATTTACACATTATCTGACATGTTTCCATACACAGTTTGGTAATGTGAAAGTTCTCAACTTTTGTTGTGGCTTGTTTTGCCTCAGTAGTTGATCTCATGTGGTTGTGTGCCTTAACTAATGATCTCATAGAAGATGAGAAGTGTATTAAGGAAATTTTTATATGGAAAACAATGAACAATGATCTCTTTAATTAGGAACCTTTTCCATAGGCTTTATGTTTGCATGGTATCATAAGGTTTAGTAAAATTAGTGAGATGTGCTAGGTATTACAAATTTAAGCCAGGTAGAATAAAGTAGGGTTGTTATTTAGACGCAAGTACTTATTTTATTGGGACCTTTTTAATTTTTGAAAAATGGTATATTTTTATTGTTTGAGATTCTACTAGTTAGGCTAATAAACAATGGCATGCATAAAATGAGGCTAATGACTTTTTCTTATTGTCTTAGATTGAAGCAAAGGATCCGGCCACTGGATCTTCCTATTATTACAATGAAAAAACTGGAGAAAGACAATGGGAAATTCCCAGTGCAAATGATAGCTATAAAGTTGCTTTAAGCCAGCACCCATTGCCCGATGACTGGCAAGAGGCAATTGATAATTCTACTGGTATGATGGAAAAGTCCTTATTTTTAGCTCAGACATTCACAAAACCTATGCACCTTGCTGAGACACTATTATCAGAAGGATCACTAGTTTTTTATTTTCTATTTCATATATTATCTGGATTTTATCAGCTTTGATTCATCAGATTGCTATAAAATTTGAAAATTTTGCTATTGCTTACATCAGGGAGATCAAAACCATCATATTGTTCCCTTATCTACTTTAATCCATTGTTTTTCAACTGTAATAGGACAAACATACTACTATAACATAAAGACACATATCTCGCAATGGGAGAGGCCTGCTTCAAGTAGACTTGACTGTTCACAGAACAGTGCGCACAACGTTACTCAAGGACATTACTTTAGAACTGAGCACTTATACCCCAATCAAGTGAAAAGATGCATGGGTTGTGGTGGATGGGGACTTGGCTTGGTCCAAGATTGGGGTTATTGCAATCACTGCACACGGTATTTCTTCTGAATGTGCTACTTTCGGTTCAGTTATGCTTGCATTTGATTTTCCTTATGCGTAGACAAATTATTGATTCTAGTTTGCCTTGGTATGTAGATATAGATATGACAACATAGACTGATATTTTTAAAAATTGGTTTGATATATCTTTCACAAATGCTGATGGTGCAAAGAAAAGGACATTATGGCATTGCACAAATTGTGTTAGTTTAAAATAATCTTTTGCATGTTGTTTCAAAGTTTCTGTGTATGTGTTTACAACCAAAGGATGCTAATTATCTATTCAGGGACTAAGAGATGACTCCTAATTATGTTTTAAACCCGAAATCAAATCCAAATTCAACTGTTTCTTGAGCTATGATTTTTTGTTTTAGTTTCTTAAGTTTAAGGTTGAAAGAATAATTCTTTATATTTATAAACATCATAGATAATGGGCTATCTAGGCACAAATTTGAGAACATACCAAAATTATAGTCTTCAAGAGTTATAGTAGTAAACATGAAGTCAAGTTGTTTGAATCATCATTACTCAGGGAGTTTTAGTAGTTACCGAGACATATAGTTAAACGTCTGATCAGTTGGTTATATCTTCAACAAGTCTGTGACAGATTAGTCTTTATTGGCTATCAGTAGCTTAAGTCTGCATCTTCTGCAATTGTGCATACTAAGCCAGACAGTGAGTTTTGATTGTTGGTTATTGACCAATTGCAATTTTTCCATGTATACTTTGAGGGTTGTGTGATCATTTGACATCTACTATCATGTGCTTAGCTATCCTTCCTTTGTGTATGATATATCAGTCTTATCCCAGAATATGGCCCCATGCTGGTTTCCTTCAATTAGCAAACAAATCTGCACAACTGTAATTAGTCAATCTCTCTTGCTATAATTTGTGTTTGACAATCAGTTCTTTCTTCTTGTATCAGCCATACACAGGGGAAAGTTAAAAGAAGCTTGTTTGTATCTCTTCAAATAAAGCAAAGAGTGAATTTGCACAAGTCATGATTCTCTACTAGTTAACACTTGCTATATGGTGTTGACCTTATCCTTATCAATTATATTTACTCTGATCTCCCAGAATATAGAAATTAGGGTCACTTGTACCTCCACTTCCTCCAGAAAGTATGAATTGCACGAGTACTTTGTGATGTCCCATGCCATCTTTACTGGTAGTGGAGGTTTCTTTTTCTATTATTTACCATATGCAGAGGGGATGGAGCCACAATTCACTGTAAAACTTAACATATTATACACATCAGCCTAATTCAATTTCTTTTTCATAGATCATTATGCTTTTGAATGTACACAATCAGCTTATAGAAAACTAAATAAAATTAATAAATGATATTTTGTTACAGGATTCGCAATCTCCCATTTAAACAAGATCCGGCACCTTACATAGTAAATGATCAACACGGAAAATATGATGCTAGCTCAGGAGATCAGTCAGGGAAAGCAATTCCCAAGCATAGGTAATTTATTTCCTCACCACAAAAAATACACAGCAGAAACAGAACAAAGCATGTTGAATCAACACTTTTTAAATGTCTAAGCTACTGTAACATGTGCAGTTATTACCCAATTGTTGATATGTAGATCGGGCAAGCCTCCACTTGGAAAAGGCAATCGAAGAGATAGGAAACGAACATTCTCCGAGGATGATGAATTGGACCCAATGGATCCAAGCTCTTATTCAGATGCTCCACGCGGCGGGTGGTATGTTTTGTTAACTAAATTAAATGTAAACAAGTACCATTGCATTGTTAACTACTAGTGTTTGAGTTGTAGTTTGTAAGAGTTCTTGTTTGGTGTATCTGCTGAGAAGGAATATCATGCAATTTATGAACACTATTTGATCGGTTTTGTGATTGTTTAGGGTTGTGGGCCTTAAAGGGGTGCAACCACGAGCAGCCGACACCACTGCCACTGTTAAGTTCTTTCTGATAAATACTACTTGTAAAAATTTTACTAGGTTTATTTGACCTTTAGTTGGGACACTGTCTAGTTCTGCTGTGGAAATTAACATTCACATTTCCACGTGACCTATCGTGCATTTGTGCGTGGTTTTGGTCTGGTCCGGGGCTGATTCCATTCTGCATTGCAGGGCCCTCTGTTTCAGCAGCGTCCCTATCCTTCTCCCGGTGCTGTCTTGCGGAAGAATGCTGAGATTGCCGCACAGAGCAAGAAGCACGGATCGAACAGTCGCATGATGCCAATATCCAAGAGGGGGGATGGAAGTGATGGACTTGGAGACGCGGATTGAACTTCATTCATCAAGGCAATCCTACTGGGGATTTCCTGGAGAACACTCCCTGGAAAGATGAACATCACATGCCCGACGGCAATGCACCATTTTTCCATCATCAGAGAACGTAAAACACAAGCTAATGTAAAGGATCGACATGTATGAGATTCATATGCAAGTTTAGTATATTTTTTTCTCCTATTTCTGTTTCGATCATCTTTGTTTCCATTATACACTAAATCAAGAGCAACCACAAGAACAGCTGTGATGCTCTTGTCGCCAACCTGTCTACTCGATCTCTCTTGATGGCTACTGGTAAAACTAGATTACTTTAATTTTGATTTACGGTATAATAGATGAAAATAAAAGGCAGTTTGGTGGGCAAGTGTTTTATAAAAATGAGATTGAAAGAGGACAGGTTGTATGTGATCTTATTCCGTACTTTAGAAGAGGTTATTTTTAAAACTAGAATATGTGCTTTTTAAGTCATGGTAGTAATTTTATTGTCGCGTAAAGACATTCTTTAGATAAAATATATAAAAATAATTTTATTAGTTTTTTATTTTTCGTTTTATATCCGTGGGCTTTAGACTTCATTTTAAAATGACTCATCTATTTGTGAGTGATAATGAGGTTTTAACTCAAATTTAATCTTATAAACTTGTTTGGTGGCTAATGAACTATTGTCAATGTCTGTGATATGCATCTTTTATGCTTTAATGCAGCAGTACGGTTAAGTGGGTCCAGCCTAACCAATCGATAGCTAACTGACAGGGCTATCGACCTCACGCATTATTTTTTACACGCGGAATTAATTAATCCACATATTTAATAGGTGTATGATGTTATTAAATTATATTATAAATAAAAGGTTAATTATTTTCTAAATACTATTAAATTGGGTGGTAAAATACTATTAAATTATAATAGAATTTTAAAATTATAAATAAATAAAAAAAATAGTGTTTTATATTAACGGTAAATTCTTTCCTCTAAATAGTTAACGGTAAATCTAAAAAAACATAGACTTGAGAGCGAGATGAGATATCCTGTGCCGACGTTGACCAATGTGGAGTCAATCTGAAATCAATATGTCGTGTGTAGCAGTTCAGCCGCAAATATTTTTCTTTTTGACTTAATTTTTGGCTAAAGAAGAAATATAGCTAATTTGACCTTGTACGGCCTCTTAAAGTCAACTCTAACAGAAACAAGCTAGCTAGCTAGCAAACTTGCAAATGTCAACTCGATCGTTTCCTGCCGATCTAAAATTTATAAATTTTACATGTGTTTGTATGTTCTCAAAAAAGTGTTTTTTAATAAACACTACATTACTTCCGTGTAAAAAAGGTCATTTGACTTAATTTCGGGACCTCATAAATCTTCCAATGTCAACCCACCAAATCTCACCTAGCTGCGCGGCCATGCGTCGGGACCGCATAAATATACCCTTACTGATTGACATAGTTGGTTCTATCTTTACTAATAAGTTTAGAGTTGATTCCCAACTAATTTAAAATGTCTTGTTGGTTATATTAACTCTTCTTTATATGTGGTAATATATTTCATAATTTACCTTCTGTTTAAATAGTAGAGAGCCATTATAATAGACGGGTTTTTATCAAAATCATTTATGAATGCTAGCGCTCAGAGAAAATATGTAAAACTTAGATTATTTTATTCCTAGATATTTTTAATTTAAAATAAATAAATAAAAAATATTTTTTTAAAAAAATAATAATTTGTACTCTCTCCTAAGTTATATTCATTGATTAACTATATCTTTTTAAAATTAATTAGACAATCTATACAACCAATATCATCCCTGATAGAGATATTGTAGCCATTCATATCTAGTAAATTCAGTCATTAACTAATTAATTATTTTCTCTTTATTTCAATATACATTATTTATATCGATTTAAATGTCAAACATATGTATGAATTCATATTGATAAGTTGAATATTGATTAAATTATTAATATTAATTATGATGATTCAATTTATTCTTTTTAAGAAAATAACGGAATATATTAAATGGTAAAAATAAAAAGAGAGGTAAAAGAGAATAAGAGATAGAGCATGGCGAGCACGGGGAGAACACGTGAACGGGCATTTGGGCGCTTCACCGACCTCCCACCCTGTTTAAACACATCCATCTCATTCTCAGGTTAGTTCCTCTGTCTCACTTCTTCAATCCCTGTCTCAGATGCGTTCCTTTCTGGCAATCACAAGCTTTAAGGTGCCTAGGTGAAGTTTTGATCTTTCATGTCTGCTTACTGTGATTAGGGTTCTGATATTTGGAGGTAGCTGCTGGTTTTACATGTGTTCTCTGCTTTGTTTTCTCCAAGGTTTTTTGGGTGTTGCTGATTTAGTTTGTTCTTTTTTAAAAAAAATTTAAGGCTATGAGATTGTTGTTTCGTACTTGTTTTTATGAAAAGAAAAGATTTTTTTTTTTAATCTCGAAGTTTGAAAAGTTAAGAAAGATTGGCCCCTTTTAGATCATTAGTTTGTCGCTTTTTGGAATTTGATAGACTGTTTGATTAACAATCTAAACCAAAAATTTCCATTTTTCATTCAATTTTGACAGCAAGACCTGTGAATTTGACCTCCTGATTCATGTTTGTCTCCAAGGTGATGCCTAAATCTCATTGTTTTTAAGAACCATGAGATGCATAGCATCAAAGGCTCTTCCACATCGCATATACCTGGAAATAGCTTTCTCAAGTTCTAGAGCTAACTATGAAGGTAAGGATGATGGAATGGAAGCTCTCATTAAGAGGGCCCTCAATTCGGGAACGAGATGAAGTCCCTCAGTTTCAGTAGAAGGGACTTCCGCTCGATGGCTCTCAAGGTTTTTCGCCCGGAAAGGTTTCTACTTGAAGGTTCTGTAAAATCAGAAACAAGGATTTCCATAAGGAGCCCCAAATCTAGTCCTTTGAAGATGAGATCACTTGAATCGAGCTTGAATATATCGACTGAGTGTCCCAAGCACCAAGCTGCTGTGAAACTGCAGAAAATCTACAAGGGATTTCAAACTCGAAGGAGGCTTGCAGATTGTGCTGTTCTCATAGAACAGCGTTGGTATGGACTTTGTTCTCAGGTTTTGTGGGTTTTCATTCTGAAAAGGATTTGCTTAGTGATTGTGTTCGGATTGCGCCTTGTAGGTGGAAATTGTTGGATTTTGCACTGCTCAAACTCAGTTCTGTGTCATTTTTCGATATCGAGAAACCGGAAACTGCAGTTTCTCGATGGTCCCGTGCAAGAACCAGAGCTGCTAAGGTAGTTGATACTTTTTCTATGACAATTGTGTTCATTTTGGTATGATGTTCGAGCTTAAGCTTCTGGCTCTTCTTCGGGTATAGGTTGGCAAAGGTTTGTCAAAGGATGAGAAAGCTCAGAAACTAGCTTTGCAGCATTGGCTAGAAGCAGTAGGTTAATCACACACCACTTCTTTTGCACGTTAGCTCATGTTTTGCTCAATCTATTATTGTTAACCTATATGCGCAGATCGATCCTCGACATCGTTATGGCCACAATCTCCAATTCTATTATGATTGTTGGCTTCAATGTGAGAGCATGGAGCCTTTCTTCTATTGGTATGTTTGAAATATTCAATGAATTGTTTATAAGGGACAAAGTTCAATTAGGGAACATAACCACCACTAGTAATGTGGATTAATAGGCTTGATGTCGGAGAAGGAAAGGAGGTCAATCTCGAAGAACAGTGCCCACGGTCGAGACTTCAACAGGAGTGCGTCAAGTATCTCGGCCCCGTAAGCAATGCCATAGATTATCCAATTCTTTTCATTTCAAATACACATGCTATATACGAGTAACATTGTGAAGGAATATGTGAAAAGATTTCTCGATTTTCAGAAAGAAAGGGAGGCTTATGAAGTAGTAATCGAGGATGGAAAATTCTTCTACAAACAGAGCAGACAATTGCTGAACACATCTGATAGTCCTCAAGATGCTAAGTGGATTTTTGTCTTGAGCACATCAAAGAATTTATATGTTGGTCAGGTGGAAGTTATCTCGATCCATTGAAATTTTATAAAAAACACTTCTTTTTTGTGGTATGGTTGTTTTATGTAACAGCAGCCTTTAATGAATTCTTCAGAAGAAAAAAGGTAAATTTCAGCACTCAAGTTTCCTTGCTGGAGGAGCCACATCTGCTGCTGGGCAATTAGTTGTAGAAGACGGAATTCTCAAGGTAAATGTTCACTAAATATGTTAGTTCATGTTCCTAAGAAATTATTTGCTACTCGAGAGGTTTAGCTATTCGATCATAATTTGTTAGGCTGTGTGTTCTCATAGTGGGCACTACCGACCGACAGAAGAGAACTTTGAAGAATTCATGAGCTTTCTTGTGGAAAATAAGGTTGATCTTGCTGATGTGAAGGTGAGCAAGTCCATGCACATTCTACCTGTTTAGAATGCTGACAACCTTAAAACTATGAGTTAAGTTACATAAGTGAAGTCATGAGTGTCTTGGATTTTCGATGAGTAATTTGAGTGGGCATGTTCCCTTTGCTTGCTCTTACCAGAAAGGTGCCGCTGGAGAGGATCATGAATTCAATCATGAACTTCAAAAGAGCAACTCTGGACTCAAATTGTCCGAAAAAGAAATCAACACTGAACATGAAACTGAAGCGAACGAACAAACACTAAGCAGTGATGCAGCAGCACAGAGATCTTCATTTGAGGCATTTAAGGAAGAAAACTGTCCCCTTGCTGATCCCAAACCTTGTGGAAAAGAAAATGACGATGAGGAAGTAGGCAGTTCGAAAGAACTAGATAGGACTAGTACAGATGGAGGAGAAGAAAGTGCAGTATCGGAAAATCCTACGAGTTCAGAAATGAATTATATTTTCGTAAAAAAGAATCTCTTTAGCAAGGAGCAAGAGGAGGATGCAAGAGCTATTGTGCCATCAGAGTTGATACTTAGAAGGATCAAATCCAAGAATGGAATTGAGTCCTATCAGTTGGGGAAGCAACTTTCTTTCAGGTGGATAACAGGTGCAGGGCCTAGAATTGGGTGTGTGAGAGACTACCCGCCGGAGCTCCGATTTCAAGCCCTGGAGCAAGTTAACTTGTCGCCGAGAAGTGACGGGGTGTCAAGATTTGCTTCTCCTAGGAAATCCAGCAGTCCAAGAGCCAAGGAAGCATCTTAGGAACAACACAAACCATAGATATCATAGAAGAAACCAGTCTCTTCGACGAAACATGTTGAAAAGGATCCAATTCATCTTTTTGTTAGATCTCTCCACAAATGTAGAGTATACTACACAAACTGTACACAAGAAAATTGATGTCACAGAAAGTAAATTACACACTACAAGTTGTGGTTTTCAGACTGATCTTAGTGCCATTGTCGTGTTCAGACTGATAATTTTCGAATTCCTTTTTAATCGTGTGCTAATATCTCGTGTTCCTCGATCATTCATCGTCATTTTCAGATAAAGAAATTTGATCTCAGTGGTGTGCATTTCTGATCTTGAGAGGGGAACTTTGAGAATGCTCCCATCTTCTCTCGACCTAAACAACTGGTGCCTTTGACTTCAACCATGTGGTCTGCCGTCCATGACTTTGACTTTTGACCCTACCGTCGTCCCCATCTGTCACTTGCATTCTTGATTCAATAAGTTTGATCAGTCCTGTAGTCCTCGAGCAATTCGCCAGCTAATAATTGCGAGACAAGAAAAATGAGCTAAAAGTTCTGGTGAACCACCAAAAATTGAAAGCCATGGACGTGAACTGTGGAATAAGTCACGGAGGATCCAGTGGCCGACACGCTAGATTATTCAAATCTCCCCCGACCAATTATATTATTTCCTCATCCGCCGGCGTGTCTGATGACTCGGATCAAGACTTTTTAATTCCTCCGGCGATGGTCTGCTTAATTGTCTACCCACTAATCCTCAAACCCACATGGTTACCATAGCTAGTTACTAAAACTCACTGCATCCTTTATAATTTTTTTTTTTTTAAATTTTAATTTTGAAATACTTCCGAGCTTTAAAATTTTAAAGCTTTACTAGTGAGGTAAATCCAAGAGCGGAGACAAAAGCGGGGGGCTCCTTGATCTGTAATGCTATATCCACGGCGTAACAAATATAAAATATTTTTCACTGGAATTAATAAAATATAGCAAGAGATTAAAAAGTTTAAAATAAAACATACCAATATGTTAAAAACCAGATAAGAATTTAACTAATCAAAAGAGATAAATTTGATAAATCCGTGTTTTTTTTGGGTGGGAGGGGGGATTCGATTCATCCGGTTCCCTCAGTTGGTCGACACGTGGGAGTGGTCCCGTGACCTGGCAACTGCCCGTGCCCCGGGACTGCGCTGCGATCACCGTTCACTGGCGTTGATCCGGACGTCACCAGCCGTCTGATGGCGCGCGATCGCCGTCACGTTGCGTGATTCGCGCAGATGACGCGAGATACCGAGCTCCGAGGTTGAATCACCGCCATCCGTTTGATGAGCGCAGCGGGCACGCAAGCGCCCGTTTCGCACGTTACCGACTTACTGAGGGCGGCCGAATGGTAACCGGTAAAAAATAGACGGGCATTCGGGCGAATACCTGTCGGGCGGAAGCGAGACCGTCGGCTCCGCCTATAAATACCCAATCTTGGAACCCCTCCGCTTCGCCTCGAAATCTTCTGGTGGCGATGGCGGCGGCGGCGGCGGCGGGGGGAGGAGCGCGGGAGGAGGCTCACTTTCGTGGGGTGCGGAAGCGGCCGTGGGGGCGGTTCTCGGCGGAGATCCGGGACCCGTGGAAGAAGACGCGCAGGTGGCTGGGGACCTTCGACACGGCGGAGGAGGCTGCGCGGGCGTACGACGAGGCCGCGCGCAGCCTGCGCGGCCCCAAGGCGAAGACCAACTTCGGATCCGCCGACGAGCAGCCGGTGGCGTGGGGTCTTCCCCCGACGCCTCCGGGCTGGAGGCCGCCGGCGATCGGCGGGCGGAACCTGTCGCTGGGGCCTCCGGCCGGAGGAGGGCCGGGGCGATCCGTGTGCCGCGTCGACGCCGTCGAGGCGGTGGCGCAGGAGAACACCGCCGCCGTTGCCGCTGGCGGCGCGGCGGAGGCGAAGACGCCCTTTGCGTTTGATCTCAATTTGCCGGCTCCTTTCTATTGATGTAGATCGGACGGTCGAGATGCCTCTGTTAAAAGTTTTCGGTTTTTTTTTTTAAGCCGGTAGCGGCTTTGTACAGAGGGGTTCACAAGAAACCGGTTTAGACGCGAATCCCCCGGTTGACTTGTCCGGTTCGGTCTTTAATGCCATATGCGCGTCTTTTTCGATATTAAATGGTCGAAATGCCACCGAACCTATTGTTAATTACTTTGATGCCACTCCGCGTACGGAGATAGAGCCGCACATTAAAAACAATTAATTAATGTTGTTGAAAACAACCATTTATTCTCGAATTATATATAACTGAATATTATATAAAACACAATAATATATGATTTTCCATAGAGGAAGGCAATAAGTATATTAAATACACTTCTAAAATTAAAATTTAGTTGAAGAGATAAGTGTAGAAAAAGTAAGCTATAAATTGCTATGACAGCCAATAAAAGTAAAAAAGAAATAAGTATATTTAATATATAGTGTTTTCATAGATTTTACCGGCCACGATGTGATTGCGTGTAGAAAACATATTAACCAAAAACAAAAAAAAAAAAAAAACAAAAAAAAAAGAAGGAAAAAGTAAACGGCGGCCGCGGCGGGAGTAGAACAAATTGGATGCTGCAGCGGCAGCCGCTTTTGGCAAGAGATAATGAAAAAAAAGAGAAGGCAGCGCAGAGGCCGCATCAGCGAGGATTGCAGCGGGGCCCATCGCCTTTAAAGTTGAGGATAAGGAAGGGGACGCGTGTTGAGGAGTAAGCGTGGCGGCATGGGATTGGCAGATGGACGGCAAGATTTGCATCTTAGTTTTTTCTCCCTCGATTTGTGCACTTTAAATGGGGTCATCGCTGGGGAACTGCCGACAGCGCGGGGGATGAGAAAACTGACCGATTCAGACAGACGCCTTGTTTGTGCGTTAGCGTTTGTCGCGGGGTCGGAGAGAGGAACCGTAACATCGACGGGATTCACACGTTAATTCTCATTTACGTTTGTCTTTCAGTAAATGCAGTAAACAACAATATCAACAATTTTTTTAAAAAAAAAAATATACATAATCTGATGCACAAGGCAAGACCAAAGGTTGATAGACTATACAAGCATAATAACTAGTTTGAGCCGGAGGAGTGAGTTTCGCTTACTCGGGCACCTTCACTCGATGTCGGGCCACTTGGGGTAAACACGCTTGTACAAACTCATGCACACAGTGTCGCTCTGCTGAATCACGCCATTGAAGATACATTTCATAGCACCTGAAGTACGAAAAACACAAGGCCACGATTCAGAAAACTACATGCTCCTCGATCTAGGTCCAAATTTGTGGCATTCATTATAACTATAAAGTGTACGTACCATGAGTACCAACAGTATCAGTTATTCGACCGCGACGACCACCTTTAGTCCATACCTCTAGTGGCTGCATGTCAGAGAGAAAATGTAATGTATCAGGAACTTTAAGAACGTCGCCAAAAAATGCAGCTGAGACTTGCCTTGAACCATCTGACATCCTCAGGATTATGAAACATGTACCGTACGATGGACTTTGATTTTGAAACTCTTTGAGGGTAGCTGCAAAAGAAATCTTGTGGGTTATTAACTCGGGATAATAAACGTAATCCAAGTACAAGTATCTTCTTAGGTTGATCGATTTACTATGCCTGAAAATTCACTTTATGTATGCCGTATGGCTGTGCAGAGAGATTAAATTGCAAATATTAAGATATACTCATTGCTAAACCTCAAACAAGTTTGATCAGTATACAATTATTGTATTATAGCATATAGTAACATCATCATGCATAATGAGTTGTAGCCGAAGAAATTTGAGGGGAAAAGATGTGGCTATGATTGTAATTTGCAAGAGGAAGTGGGAAAAAAAATCAGAGATGTGAGGGAAAAGGTCTCATTCACAACAATTATTAGTTTGCATTACATCTAAATATATTTCTAAGCTAACCATTGAATGTTTGACATCGGAATTCAGGGTAGAATGATTGTGTTAGGGCACATAGCAAAAAAAGAAACAATTATTAGGTCTGCAACTAAGTATACAATTGTCTGCAATTGGTTAGTAGACAAATTCAAATTTACATGCGAGGAAAAATAAAGGTAAGAAAAAATTTACCCGGTTAAAATGATCTTCTTAAGAATTATTCTGTCTGGGTCCACTGATTTTAGTGAACCAATGGCAGCAACAGCAGGAGCTTCTCCATCCTGAATCTTCAACACAACCAATGGTAATGAAGGAAAACTAATGCGAGCATAAACAGTAGCCACAGAATAACGTCCTGCATGTAGAAATCTCTCCATCTTATGCTTATCAGAGTTGAAGTTGTCGGAAGAAAACAATGGCCTGCAAATAAAGCATGTTGAAGACTCTTCAACTTCTAAGTCCTTTATCGACAGGATTGTTAGGACTGTAAGGAAGCTTCAGTAAACATCTAAACGCCAAAAGTTTACCATAACAGTACCTTGCCAAAAACTGACGGAACCCTACATGAAAACTGAGCATCTCCTTGGACTGTATAGGGGCATCATAAGAGTCATGTTTCTTAATGCTGCAGAACAGATAAAAACATAAGAAATGCCTTTCAAGCTTTAGCCCAGCTATATAATGCAGAACTTATTAAATTGAGCTTAGCAGGTATTGGTCTTAGGACAATTGTTCTTCAGTTGATTTCATTGACCCACCATCATCAGGTTCTCATAAATACCAATTTAAAGTGGAGAATCCATCATATATTAATTTGTATGTAGACTTGTTCACATGGATTAAATAATTTAATCACAATTTCAAAAATGGAGTTCTAACAAATGGGAAGAATCATACAAGCAAGTCACTGTACACTGTCGCACAGAGTGCTCCCGATGAGGATCTCACGAATAAGGATGCATAAGTCACGAAGGTTATCCACAATGTTCCTAATGATTTGTTACATCATACAAAGTAGATGATACCTAAAGATAATTAACATGTGTTGGTGATGAAGGAACATTGATGATTGAATTTCATCGTAAGTAGACTCAATGGACCCATAAGATTAACACAACTAGAATATAGTCAAAGTAAAGATCCATGGCAACAATCACAATCACCTTTCCGCATACTAACAATTGAAATAGTAAGCATTCTATCTGAATATGATAACTCACATAAACATACTATACCTGAAGTGAAGGACGGACATCTTTGATTCATGTTGCAGAAGCCCACATACAAGCACAGACACCTTCCTTGAGGGTAAAGATATCCTCGCAGCGACATCCAAAGGAACATTTTTCAAGTATAATCTCACATACGATCCTCTAGGAGCACATTCATTCATGTTTCCTTCGTCCACCTCAAGCATCTTTGCAAGGACGTTCTTTTGTGTTTTAGCAAAATTGTCAAAACCAGAAATTCTTGCATATTCAGGGGGCAATGATTCCTGCCAATGAAGATAGTATATATGATATAAAAGAGAAATAAATAATTAACAAAAAGCTAATATAAGATGCACACTTTAGGATCCCATGAAGAGGTTCGAAAAGACTTTAGTCATCTGTATTTGGCAAAACGCTTTTTAGCCGGGACATCAATTGGTGTTTCTACCTCATCAGGAAATTCTACAGGAAATAAGAGGTATTAGTTAATTAGAGCATTAAAATATGAGCACAAAAGTATTCAGATATATAATTGAACCATTAATGAAAATAATATAATAATAGCATATCATCAACTGAAAGAAGTAGGCATTTGCAATTCATGTTCAACTGAAGCAAAAAAAATAACTAACTGGAGAAGAAAAGAATTGTTCTAACTCAAATTGCTTTCAAGAATGCAAATGATGATATTCCATTTCCTATATCGTATAAAATAGGTGAGATTCTCAACAATTACAAATTATAAGGTGGAGATTTTTTTTAGAGTAATGATAATCCAGGGAAAAGTTCAAGGATAGACACATAAATTCATGGCCCACCATTTTCACTTTTGTAGGTCCATTTTGTGTATATCCTTGAGCTTTTCCCTGAGATTTTTCCTTCTGCAAATCATTTTTCATTTTTTCATTTTTGTGTGTGTAAGTAATTGGGCAGATGAGAAGTACCTTGATCGTCAACATATGCTTCCTTAATTTTCTTAATCTCTGCTTCTATCTGCTCTTTTGTCATGTTTTCATCATCCTGTAACATGTGTCATATTATGTTCACATAGAACATTAACATGGAGAAACAAACAGAAATACGTAGTCAGACAAGTTACAAAAATTTCAAACTTTGATGATTGGCATGCGAGCCCTGCATAGAATATGTAAGCAAAACAAAAAGTGAAGCTACAACCAAACAATATCTGAATGATCAGAATTTAAGATGAAGTATGCTTTTATTTAGAACAAAAAGGGTGAAAACTCACAGCCATCTCAGTATCCCCGATAGTTTTATCATCAAAATTTTGATTAATAAATTGGCCATCAATTTCTGAATGATCGGAATCTTCTTGAGCTGTTTGGCCTTCATGCTCATCCGTTATCATACCATCATGATCCTCATCACTAAGATCCAAGTCATCATCTGTATCCTCCACAATCCAAGCAGCCTAGAAAACATGGCAAATAAATGTGAACAATCAAGTTTTTCCACCTATGCATTTCAAAGAAAACTGAAAGAAACTAGACAAAAACAGACCCAAAAAAGAAGAAGAAAAAAAAGTTAACCACACATCCAAGAAAAAAAAACAAACTGTAGCGTTCAAAGACAAGCAAAGAATTTGATTAGTAGATAAGCTAGAAGAAATTGGGTTTGAAGGTGTGAGGATTGAAGCCTTGAAGGGAGACTAAAAATTTTTAATAAACACATTTATAAGTATACTACAAAAATTAAATATTTGCAGTGATAAGTCACAATTGGATAAGATCCCAGCAATCTGTTCCAACTACTTGGATCTTGGGACTCATGGTTCATTCATATTGTACTTGGACATGGAAAAAAAGTAAGGAAAATGTGTAATAACTCAAAAGGCAACATAACCTGGTAATCTGAAGTGCCTTGAGGAAGTCTCTTCCTAACCAACTTCCGCTCTTTGTTATTTGTCTCAGCTTCAGCCATCTCTGCTTCTGTTGCCATGTCTACTCAACATATACATATCAGTAAACAGAAACTAGCCAATTAAAGCATAAAATCATAACTATTGGCAATGATCAGGAAACATTTGCAAGAAACATTGAGATTACCAATTAAGATGATATCCATGGTAACCAACAATAAAAATTGGCTTCTTAGCTTCCATGAAAAATGTCTTATTTGACACAGATTAATTAACAAGAACTATAAACCACAACCAAATATGTACAAAATTGTGTCTTATCAGACACATTATAGTAATGATATTGCAGGTTTCTCTCAGTCTATCTTCCTGTGCACAGTGACAGTTAAGCGTAACAAGGAGAAGATTTGTCCTTTAAATTTTCTAAATTGGCAAGTGGACCATGAGGCACACCACATGTACAGAGATGAAACTAGGTGCCTGTTAAGGCATTTATTCATTTAATTTTATTGGGAGAATTGTTTTGCCTACAATGCACAGTAAGCATGGATGCTAATATGGATATGACAACAGGAACCTACGGCTCACACAACAAATCCTATGATTTACTGCTCCAGTACAATCTCATTTGGAAACTGCTTGGTTGCAATATATTTATTGAACTAGTAAACTGCCAACATAGCAAAGGATAGTTCTATATGGTATGCTAAACACTAAAAAGAACTAACTTTGGAACCATACAACTCTGGTAAGCACCCCATGACCAGTCAGCCAAAAACCTCTAGCCAACTGGTTCGACTAGTATTCTAAATCATACTTGCTGACCTGTTCTGCGTATAATAATCAAGGCAGCAAAGCCTTATAATGTCAAAGCATAGGCACAAAAGGCTGAACAATTACAAAAGAATTGTCTGGTTTCTAGAATGAACAAAATCTAAACCTAAGCTACTTAAATAGTTTGAGGAATTTCCGATCTGTAAAATTTCAGAAGCCAATTGCTCTTTATTTTGTATGATTTTGTTCACAGAAGCCAAAAAATTAACTAAAAAAGGATTTATTGATGAGCTAAAATCTTGATACATCAACAATGGCCAATGCATTATACTTACAACTCTTACTCTCCAACTAATAAATGGATGGTCATCTAATCTAAAAAATATGTCTAAAAGAGCATTTATGACTTTGAAAATGGTGCCCTGTGCAGCTTCAGTGTAAGTATTTGCCTTTAAAGTACTACTGTGAAATACAGGTGGTTACAAATTGAAAAGCTAAAGCATGAGTCTCAATACCAAATAACATGCTTATTAGAATGGAAATGGTGGGAACAAAGTGGACAATGCACTAGAAGTTTAAGAAACAAAAGAAATGGCTCAAAACTAAACAATTCTCACCTGTTCGCCTGCAAGAGGGTCTAGTGCATTTTCAACAACCAAAGACTCTTGCTTCAAAGGATCTGGAAATAGAGTCCGTATGATCTGGACATACAAGTTCCACTTAGATTTAGATGATTTTGGTAAAACAGATGAGACCATGTATAAACGGATAGTAAGCAATAGCTATGTTGGAAGCCAACTCTTTTTAATATTAAGCAGCCAAAAAGAAACTATTGACAATTTGGAATATAACTCTTCGCAATAACTGAAGCAGACAAAAAGCAACTATTGACAAGTATGATAAGAAATTCAGGTGCAATGAATTCAACAGTCTCTAACAAAACTGTCATTACATAACTGAATGATGGCAAAACAAGATAAGATGATAATGGTAATGGCTATGGGCATGACATGATATGGGGTCGTAGCCCACTAGTGGAGCAAGTTTGTTATGATATCAAAATCTTAGTGTGAAGATTAGAAACTAAAATAGATCCTATTAAATCACTTCTTTTTCATTTATTCTAATTTTACTCCCAGTTTATTAAGATATACTCAATCAATTACAATTCCTCGCATGCATTCTTATTGCAATGTGTAGCTTCTTTGTACCTTGGTTTCATACCCTATATTTCTCTTTTCATTTAGGTTACAGCAGAATTGAAGAAAAAAAATATTGTTGGAACATTTGTCCTATCAAAGTCAAAATGTAGATAGAACATGACCAAATAATAACACTTGATCCAATTGATAGATCTGACACAATTATGAGAAGAGGGTTTCTTTAAAAAAAACTAATAATACTTGTAATTGTTTACATATAAAAGAAAATAAAAATCCATTTAGGATAACACTACATGGACGCCAAAAGAATATTACAAATCACTTTTTTTTTTGTAGAATTTAGAGTTTCAAACAAACAAATAAGAAACATTTTGAATCTAGAGTTGAAAATATAAGATGGAAGGTTATTTTATTTCTTAAAAAAAGATCACCTGCAAATTATTCATATCTTCAGAATCCATTGAGTTCGAACTTTTCCTTTCATTAATAGGGAATGGATCATTAAGGATATCAATCTTCCCTATCTGAAAATCTCCTTCACCTGAAACATGAACCTGAAGTGGAAGAAGTAAGAAATATGTACTGAAAAAGAAACATACCCTAGATAAATTACTCACCAATTGGTTAGCAGAAAGATTGTGAGCACGAACATAACCAGACAGAAGCAACGAGCACATTCCAGGATTGTCCTTATCATGTTCTAATTGTGTCTGATAAAAATAATGTTAGAGAAGTTGATGAGAGATATGCAGCATATCAAGTAATGCAAAAGAAACTTACATTATGTACTCTTAAAAAAGTGGAATGCGACAAATACAAAAATATTGCCAAATCAAAATGCATAGATAGTGATCATATGACATACATGAGAATGGCAAATTATTTTCTCAAGCAATATACCAAGCCTAGTTCTAAAATAAGTATGTTGCATAAAATTGCTTTCAAAATGTTCACCTCTTGGGACATGAGATAAGGTCTTTGGTTCCTCCAATGAGGGCATGAAAGGCTTTGCTCCTTGAAAAGCCACATGAACTACAAGACAAGGCCATTCACCAATAGTAAAGATAGACCTAGGATTGTGAGTACCTATTTTAAAGTATGCAGGGAGAATGTTTGGTAGACATCATTGTGGCCTTACCTTCTGCAAGTCATCCTTAGTATCAGCCGGATAGAATTTACAATCTTCAGGCAACTCAGAAGAAAGATGAGAGATGCACAGTTTCTTAAAGTCTTGCTTTTGTTTTATGTTTGAAGGAAGATCCTGTTGACAGTATCCATTGCTCAAAATTCAAATACCCACAATTCAGTATAGGAGAAAATTGTGTGCATGAGCAGTTAGGACTAAACATTTACCCTAATTAAGACAGCAGTGCTTGGTAAACCAATGGCTCTGAAAACAGAAAGACATTGCTGTCCAAATACATCTACCAGGGTGCTTGTTTCATATTCATCAACCAATGAATTCGCAGACACCACAAATGCAATAAGATCTGCAACCTGTTTCAAATAATTTAAGAAGATAAGCATAAATTGTCAATTAGAAATAAGAGGTTATATGAAATGCTAGAATATATAAGATACCTTGGCCATTTCCATGCATGACAACAGATCTCCATGAGGAGCTTCCAGGACCTTAACAGCCATTATCATGATTCAAAAGCACATTGTAAAGTTAAAAATAGCATTTGGCAAATAACATGGCACCATATAATAAATTAATAGACAGCAAAAAGCAATTGTCAAGTAGAACATCAAGATGACAGTCAACAGCAGCAAGCATAATAGACTTAGTTTCAGTAAGGAACAAACCGTTAGCCTAAATTTGTAAATTGATGAAGCAACAATGTTTGACAAAGGTTCTGTATCTTCTCCTGATGACAGCATCAACAAATCCCTTGCAACTTCACCCAAATTCGTGGATGAGGAAAGGTCAAAAAGGACCTGCCATCAACCATCAGGAATATAAACAAATGTCAGTTTTCAATCAGGAGAAGGGAGGAAATCTAAACACTAATGTAAGTGCATGTGCAAGAAAAGGGAAAACAACAGCAGATCGACTAGAAAAAGTATCAATTGTCAAATAAAAAATGTGGAGCTCACCACCTATATTAGCTATTAACTACTTGTCAACTCTTCAAAATCCAAAGGGAAGTGACATCAAGACACAAGCAGCAAGTATAATATTCGCAGAAAACACTGTAATCTGATGTACAAGATGCTGAAGTGCCTTTTCTATATCTTATTAGAACACCATATAATCAGGTGGTCTATTCATTAAATGAAACTAAAATTTTCTTAAATCATCATACATTGGCCATGAAATATTCATCAAAAGAAACTATCAAATCAATTAAACCACAACATTAGTACAAAAAACCAAGTTACACAAGTTCCAATAAGTTAATGCCTGAAATGGAAAGTTGTTTGGTGCAATTCACTGATAATTTATATTGAGAGAAAAAGAATTGGGAAAACAATTGAGAAATATTTCTTAAACGTAGAAATTGCCTTGAATCTTGACAAAAATGGTAGATCCAACCTTCAAGTCAATAAGCAGCTGTAATGGCATAATTAACAAATAAAACTCGTTTCATATATATAACTCACAATAACACGAGGTGGACTTGATGATCCACTTGAGGCTCTTTTCTCCTTCAGCAAAGCAACCCTTTTTTGATTGCGGATCTGTAGTTTAAGAGAGAGGGACAAGAATTAGAACAATAATCATTTATAAACAAATTGATACATTTCCACATTATGCAATTCAGCAAAAAAGACAATGAAAATTAAAAATGATGGTAAGTCAACATTGCAAGAAAATTTGCTCGTGCTTAGTCACAATCAAAATCTCTACTTGAATATAGAGTGTACAGGAACTAATTAAGCATATGGGGAAGGGAAAAAACAGAGCAAGTGAGACCTAGTATGCAGCAAAGAAGAAAATTACGTGCAAATCATCAGTTTTGCAAAATTTTATTGTTTATGCCTCCGCTTATTGCCACCTGCAAGTTTGTTTATGTGCGCTACCTATATATGTAAGTGATCCCTGCCTACTTGTGACTATAGTTTGTATAGATCCTATTTTAATAAAGCAGTTTAAACCCACTGAATCACATTAGAGAGAAAAAGTGCGTAACCATTCAAGATAATATGTATAATGCAGAGAAAGATATAAATACTCCTCAACCTTACTTTGGTTTCTGAAATCCCTAAGCAGTTAAAACACATCTGAAACAGGTACAAAAATCTTGAGTGCAATTGAATTAACAACGCAACTTAAAGAGAATGAGAAAAAAAAAAAAAGAGCCTTTTATACGGTTAAAACAAACAGATACGGAGAAGCACCTGTTAGTGACGCGTACCATTTTTCCGCGCTGTATCAGAGAAGTACGTGCGCCCTTCACCGCTTTCCGGTGAGAATCCGGCTTCCCGATGCGTTTATTAACTAAATACCCACGGACGGTTCTTACTTCATCGAGAAATGCCAAATTATCAAATTAAGTTGAGCCAGACTCACCAGTTCCGGAGATCCGATGGAGCTGACGAGAAGCTTTGGACGCGAAGCGGCTCTTGTGAGCCTTGTTCGCCTGCGTGCGCGAGCCTTCCATTGAGGCGTAGTAGTCTACGAAGCTAAGAGAGGCAACCCCAAGAGGATCCCAGAAGCACGATCGAACCACGCCTCAAGAGAGGCCAAATCGAATGGTAAAACCCCCAGCGGAGCAGAGGCGACGACGGCGGGCGGAGCAGCACTCAGCGACCAGGGTTTTGATCCAAGACGAGGGGAGGGAAGAGAGCTTATTTGTACGTAGATTAGGATCCACTTCTATGAATAACGGATTATTGGATTTGGATCCACTTCATCGTATTTTCAGACTGAAATATGCCAATATGGGCTAACTTTTTCATAATACTCCTCGAGTTTTAATAAATTATACTTTAACTTGCAACATTGGTGAAGTACAAGTCTCCTCGAGTTTCATAATACTCCTCGGGAGATTTAGTGGCTAATGCATAAGGTGTTGTCACTACGAGGTATGGGGTTCGAATCTAAACAAAGTCGAGATAAATATCTTAGACTAGTAACCGTCCGTGATTTACTTCCGTATTCACTTTTTACCATCAAATTATCCTCTAAGATTAATTTCACCGCTTCAAAATGGATGTTAACGATAAAAACATTATTTAAAAAATTAAAATTATCAAGTATTTTTTTAAAAATTAATCCGTAACACTTTTCTCTTTATTAGTTAAGAAAGAAAATGATAATTTGTAAGATTTTGTAAAAGCTTTATAGTGATTAATAATATGTATAAACTGGCATGTCTAAACTACAATGCATAAATTAAAGTTGGATCAGCTTATTTCTTAGATCAATGTAATGCAAAGTTGTTCTAATTTATTTGCTATTTGGTCCTTCAAATTTCTATTTTTAGATTTTTTTTCTTCTTAAAAAATGAGTACAAAGTTTATGATTATTTTAAAAAGTATTGATATTTATTATAACAAAAGGTGATAGGTACACCCAAGTGCCCCTTTATATCCGTCTAAGGTATTTGAAAGAGAGGTAAATCATGATTACAGAAAGACATTTAGAGGAATTTTATTCCTCTATTACTCAAGTACCAATTCGATTATGCTTTGAAGGACAAGTATTAAAATAATATTTAGAGAATTTCCAAGGTTTAAAAATCTAAAACATATTTAATTATGTTTCTTAGATTTTTGCTCTTTTTTTGTAAAAAAAATTTGACCCCAAAGCAGTAATTTCTCGCGCACAGCCCCTGTTTCATATATCAAACCACGCAGGCCATCTGTTCCACCCATTGGCTTTTGCCTTCTCCACTATTCGACTCAATCTTACTTCCCCTTCGTCTGCTTTCTCCAATCTCCTACTGCAATTCTCATTCAATTAGCGTCTCCAAGATCGCACCTTTCTCCTCTACAAAATTTTACCGACTATTTCAATCCGATAAAGAGCCTTTTTCCAATGAGAATTCGAGCATCAGAGGCTCCACCTTTGAGCTCCATTTCCAATCCCTACCTCGCTTCCAGTGATCGCTGCGCAGGTCTCGATCTTCTGGTGCTGGCCGTCATTGAAGTATTCGGGGACAGAGCTCTGGACGCGGAGCGAATTGGAAGCAATGGAATCGGCGAGGAGGAGGAGAAGGGGAAGCGGGAGGCGGTCGAGAAGCAGGAGGAGGATATGGGCGGCGGAGTGGAAGATGGTTCGAAGAGGAAGCCGAGGAAGAGGCAACTGGCAATGCCCTCGAGGTTCCACGATTCCGTGATGCAGCCATGGAAGCGGAGCACAAGGCGACGAGTAGTGAAGAAGAAGAAGAAGGGATCCGATTGAGTGCAAAGCTGGGGTTTTTCGGTACTTCCCTTTCTACTCGACTTTAGCTGATCCATTGTTTTCGAGGGGACGAGAAATTTTGTAGGAATTGGGCGAGAAATGGATGGAGCATCAATCAATTTGCTGCTGCTTTTCTAGTTAAATTACTTCCTCTACGGTTTCAGATTGATACAGTATGAGTTAGTTTTTAGATATTTTCTTCCTCTTCACAGTGTTTTTGATCCATTTAGTGTTGTTGATACATATAATGAAGATCTCAAAGCTTATCGGTTGGAAGATCTCATAGTACAAGATCTTTTTGCCATGATTCATCAGAGTAGAAAAAGTTCTCATATTTACAGTTTGTCAGTGCACTTTGTCTTCTTGTGGAGTAATCTTCATCCTAATTCATAGTTCTTTAGTTGATACTACTGATGAACTAAAGTTTTTAAGTTGCTGTGATCGCGTTGCTCTTTCTTTTGCTTTGACATTGAAGATCTCTTATCACTTATCTCGAAAAAAAAAAGTTGTATCCCTCCTTTGTTCATGCAATGTTATAGTTGCAAGTTCTGGTTCATGCATCACTCTTATTAGTCAAAAATTTGATTATTTTGTAGTCACAATGTTATCTATCTACAATATTATTGAATGACAGACTTAAGCATCAGCTATGTAATTTTTTTGGTCGATATTATAAATCGCTGTTGCTTCCTTGAGTTTAGTCGTATAGACAAAGTAAAATGTAGCTTAAACACAGCACTCGTTGATAAAATGGCTGGCTCGGGCTTCATTTGTCAGTTCTAGATTACTTTGTAATTTGTGTGATCTCATTCAATATGCTGCTTGTTAACTTGTGAATTTCGACAACATATTCAACTAATGAACATCACTCACTACCTTCAAAGAAAGAAAATGGTGAAGTTAGATAAACTTGAACTTAAAATATTGCTGCGCTACCTTCGATTCGCCTAATGATCATTGATAATCGTTGGCAACCTTTTTTTTCGAATAAATTATACTCGATCAAATATCTCCGCAAGCATCCAAGTATCATCACTCTTGAACATTAGTTAAGTTTGGAGCAATACAAACAATAGAAAGGTATAATAGCAGATAGAGAATATATGCATTGTTTTGCAGGGACGGTACATATAGGTTTATCATCTGATATAAATATAAACACCAATGCTATTGGTTATTTGACGACGACGACAATTCACCTCCACAATGTTCAAATAAAACTACTAGGCGACCAAAAGATCAAAACTGATAAACACCAAAAAAAACCAATACTTAATCTCTCTGCAGGAAGATGAGTACGTAACCCAGAATTTCTTTTCTACAGATCTTTTTTTTTTTTCAAAAAAAAAAACCAAAACATGTTTTCCTTCTTTTGTGTGGAATGGTTATACCCTAAAAGACATCAGAATCTCCGTTGGGTAAAAGCTCCTTGTGTATAACCGATTTCTGATTCCTTACTGGCTGTGAGATATTTCTCCTGCAAGAGAAACAACACAAGAAGTGTCTTTTTAAATGGCCTGCTGGATCAATGTTTATCAGCACAAAGAATTGAAATCCTAAAGAAAAGCTCATTTCAAACTTTGCAACCAGATGCGACTCTTCTTTATTTAATTGTATTGACAACCATGTCAAACTTTGCATGAAGAAAATTTGAAGATGTGCTAAACATTGATGATATTTTGCGTGAATACAATGATAGCATCCTTTACTTAAGTAGATTATTGTATTGTTATCTTGTTTCAAGGTTTGATCTGAAGGTTTTCTATCTGATAGAGTGATGCTAATCAACATGTAGTAAGGAAACGTACAAATAACTTCATGCAAAGGCACAGATAACCAAACTTTCATCAAGAGAAACATACACAAAAACATATATAGTCTACCACTTCCGGATTATAGCAATGAAGCAATTATACATCCAAGACATATGATAACAGATTGTTCTGGCAACAAAAGTGTTTATCATGCTCCAACGAGAAACAGTGCTACGAGTAAAACTTTTGCAAGTTCATAAGAAACATATACTTGTATATATGCAAAACCAACCAGTTCATGCAAAGAGTAATCATCTTTTTGAGAAACGTCATGAATAGAATTATATTAAGGCAAAAGTTGTATTGTGCCCAAATAAATGCAAAGGTACAAGTAAAACTTATATGAACGTCAGAGGAATTAATGTTTTCTAAATAGTAAGCGAGTAAATTCCAATAACCTACTTGATGTGGATGTACTACTTATCCTGCTGATTTTATCTTGTCGCCACTCATTTCCTAGATAACATGACAATAGGAACATTATCAGCCTTGAGAAGAAACAATGGTTAGAACATACACAAAAAATTTTTTCCTTTTGTGGAAAAAAAATCACACCATAAGATTAACTAAAAAATGCTCATTTTTATGGACGATAAACTGCAATTATAATAACTGACAAACCACAACTGAAGCTGAATCCTTCCGAATCTTCCGAGTTGGGTTCCTCATTGTCACAAATTCCTCCGAGGAGGTTGGGTGGATTCCAACAGTGGAATCAAAATCCCATTTCGTTAGTCCAGCTTTTATAGCAATAGCAATCCCCTGAAAGTGTATGAAGCTAAACTTTGTGGGCTAAACTGGGGCAACCAGAAAGTAGAAAAATATGCACTTGAACTAGAGGACACTAACCTGTATAATCTCTGGTGCATCGTCCCCACACATGTGAGCACCTAATACTTTATTTGTATTTGCACACACAATGAGTTTCATAAACACACGATCAGGCAGACCAGAGAGGGTAGCCTTCAGAGGCCTAAAGTTGGTGGTGTAAATATCAACATCACCATACTCTTGGATAGCCTACATCAGTTAAATTGTTTATATGGAAATAAAACTTGAAAGCTCTTTCATAAGCACTATTATTGTGTACAAAGTGCACCTCACCTGCTCCTCAGTTAGACCAACTTGTCCAATTGGAGGTTGACAAAATACAGCAGAAGGCACAGCTCTGTTATAAATACGAATTAGTTTGATAAGTTCATCAAGTTTATCTGCCTCAAAGATTCTGTGTAACATTTACTGAGAGTTTAAATTCACAAACTGGAGCTTTGAAGTACATATGGGCATGTAGTGGACACATAATTATTAAAATTTAAGCTGTAATGTTATTGAATTTGAATTCACAAACTGGAGCCTAGAAGTACATATGAGCATGTAGAGGACATATAATTATTAAATTTAAGCTGTATAAAGGCCCATCTTAAACATGCACTACTGCATCTTTGTTGGTCAACCAAGAGCACAAATCACAAGAAATATTACCTGTAAAAATGTAGCATATTCAAAACCCAAAGGATAGCTATTAAAGATCACAAGTAGTCTCATGTTCAAATAAGCAATAATCCTCAGGAATAGGAAAAGAAGCCCCAAGGTCTTGGGAAGCATATATGAAGATTTCTTGTTTTGTTAGCAAGTATCATAATTAAACCATACAACAATACTAGGACTATAAATAGTTGGAAAATAAAGGTGAAACTGAGAAACCTAGCACTTGAGCATTCCATGAGCTCCAATATTATATTTTATCCTTCCTACTGTATGTTAGAGTTTTGAAAATAGAAGTGACTGGAAGCTGAAAAGCTTTCAGATCTTCCTGCAAACAACCAGAAACACCTAGGAACATGTTCCACTCAATTAAAATTCTGGGAAGCTTATGGATTAAAAAGACAAATTCGAATTAATCCTCAGATTGGGTACCTTAAAAGAAGGAAAAGAATGAAGGTGATACAAACCAGGATGATTCCATAGGAGAGAGAAAAAATTGCAAGCTTATTATGAGAGAACCCATCATTCCTGGCATTTGTTTTGAAGGGGAAAACATTGATTTTCTAAAGGAACAAAGAGGAGGTTTGAGAAATATATCATTTCTTGTTGACAGTATATGCAAGTTACATAATCAGATTTTCCTTGAATCTCGAGACCAAGAAACATACCACTCAGTTCCTGAACGAGCTGGAAACCAATTACAGACAAGACTTAAACATAACTGCATCACGCACAAATTCAGAATATGTAATGACTTCTAATTGATAATTAGCGTTCCTATATGTGTGACAAGTTTACAGCTTAGACTTGATGACAAACTTCAAGCTACTAAAGACATCCTTAAACAGATTTATGAGTCCCAATAGCATCTTCCATTAGTACTGATGGCTGATGAGGTACCTTTGAAGTGGTTACCACAATATCTGAAATTTTTAGCCCTTAGGCCACAGGAGCCTTTTTTATTGCTTGATTGATGTAATTAGTTTTCCCAAACAATTATCAAGTTCAGCAAATTTTTCATTAATGATGAGATTCTTCTTCTGCTTAACTTTAAAGTTTCCCTTATGTGCATAACCAGAAATCAGAAGGTGCAGCAAGATCCTGGTACCATGTGTATAACCAAAAATAGCTAACAAAATAAGAAAGTGCAGCTTAAATAAATGTGATAAATCACATTGGAAGATCAGATATGAAACTGCAAATAAACATGATCCATCAACAATAGAAATATCTCTGAAAAATGATTATTCAGTTAACTACTGAATCTTGACCAAGAAATGAAAAGATAAACTCAGAAGAATGACTATCTAGTTTACCTTAGCTGATTGATCTTGACTAGAATATGAAAGATTCTGAACATTCTCTTGTTGTGTTCTTTAAATTATCGTACCAATTTAATGAGTTTGTATATCACTCTTTAAAATTTAAATTGCCACTAAAATGCTGTAAATACATACCTGAAATTGGGCTTTGTTGGTTCATTAAGAAAGACAGTTTTAGCAAATGCCCCTCCTTCCATTAGTGCAACAGGAGTCAAGTTTAACCTATCTGTAACATCTCCAACAGCCCAGATGGAATCCACTGATGTCTGAGAATACTCATCAACCTAGAGGAAACAAATAGATAGAATCAAAATGTTTTGAAAACTTCCAGTGAGTAAATGAAGTGCATAGTAAAAATACCAGAATGGCACCATTCTCAGCCAAGTCTACTCCAACATTCTCTAGTCCCAAGTTCTGCATGTATGAAAGAAAATTATATATAGCCATTATATTAGGTTTGTGACATAACATATAAGTTAAATTCAACCCCTAAACAACAAACCTTTGTATTTGGTCTTCGCCCTGTTGCAAACATTATATGTGCAAAACCATCAATTGTTCCTTTGTTAGTCCTAAGTGATAGTAATCCATCTGTTGACTTGACAATTGCCTGAGGAGTCTCCTCTACATGAAACTCAATGCCCCGCAAGGACATCTGTTCAGAAACAAAGTCTCTAATCTGCATGAACCAAACTGTGAGAAGATGAATTCACAATCAAAACATAAAGGTGCACCTCTTAATTCAAGTATCTTCCTCACCTCCTCATCAAATCCCCTCAAAACTTTCTTTTGTCGAATAAATACATGAACCTCACTCTTCAACCCATTGAAGATGCCAGCAAACTCTAAAGCGATATACCCACCTCCTACTATTGCAATCTTTTCTGGTTTTGAAGGCAAGTCTAATGCAGCATCTGAGTCAATAGCATATTCTATACCAGGAATCTCTGGAAGATTAGGTCGCCCACCAACTGAGATAAGTATATGCCTAGTTGTGTAGAGTTTCCCATCAACTTCAACAGTATGTGGATCAACTATCTGTACCATTAAGACCAAGAAAACAAATAAGCCATAGCAATCAAAATCATTTATTCATTAAAATACTAAATTTTAAACCAATTTCAAAAGTACATCTAACCTTTCCACGGCCTTCAATTAAAGTGACACCAGCATTTTTAAGGATATTTTTGTAGATTCCTGTGAGACGTTGTAGTTCTGCATTCTTGTTAGCTATAAGGGTACTCCAGTCATGTTTTGGTTCAGATTCATATGCCCATCCAAAGCCATGACTCTCTTCAAAGTCATGGGAATATTGAGACGCATACACGAAAAGTTTCTTTGGGACACACCCACGAAGCACACATCTATATAAGAAGTATATAATTATTTATATGAACAAAAGGTGAATACAATAAAAATCAATGCCAATCATAAAATACTATATTTCCCCTCCGTTTGCTAAGAAAATCATTCTTACTTGAGGAACTTGTATCAAGTCATGTGCTTTGGATGTGTGGCTTTCATGATGAACGAGATTGACTAAAAAGAAGAATGAGTTGAAAGTGCCAAAAGTTTATTCACATATGATACCTCAACCCTATTATACTAAATCACAAGGCAAAGTAGGTGATCATTTATGTCTTTAGCATGATACTCCCTAATAACAACTCCAGCTCAATTCACAACTTCATGCCTGGCTGTCTTTGTTCTTCTGTTCATTTTTTTACTTTTGAACAAATTGTCATTCCCTGCTATGTAGGACGTGTCTAATTGTCTACCTTTAAATACGTGCCTCTTTTTGGTTTTTCTTTAAATGATCTATCGGCCATAAAATCAACATGTTAGTAAATATGGAACATCTCGTATATTAGCATGGACTAAGCTACAAATATAGAATTGCCTGTTCAATGATCTTCAACGATCTATCAGTTAAAAAGTATAGATTATAGAATTTGACACCTTGAAAATACACCTCCCAGAACAAACCAGAAAACTCAATCTACTTGAAAGAATGAATGATATGAAATTGTAATAGCAACTTATCAAAACAAACATAATTCTCTACATTAAAAGAAAAGGTAAATAGAACAAAATAAGCAGACAAAAGAACCAATACAGGGAGAAAAGGGAAAGGGGTAAAAGGAAAGTACCAAACGATATTCTAATAAGGAAAAGGAGTCAGAAAATAACCAAAACATAACATAGTTTGATTCAAGTATGAAAATCCAAAATTCTGGAGATGATCCAACAAAGTTCGATTTCATACAGGTTGATAAAACAATCCTAGGTCAAAACCTCTTTGCTCTTTGACATCATGAAGTTCAGTAGATTAATCATCTCAAATACAATTTTTTAACAGTAAACCCTGAAAAAACATCGACAGCAGCATCTTACAACAGATGCTACTTACACAGCAAAAGAACAACATATGAATCAGGGGTAAAATTTTCAGTCAATTAGACAACGCAGATGGATAAAAGAGAAATCTTACGTTCCTCCGACCCCGCCAGCATTTTCTGAGGATATAGTGGAGAACGGTAGCTCGCAGATGGCCACCTTGGCGCCATAGGTCGCCGCGAACCGCGAGGCGCGGACCCCTCCGCTGCCGGCGCCGATAGTGAATAGGTCGAAGTCGAACTGGCGGGAGAAGGAGGCACCGTTTCCTCCGTCGGCGCAGGCGCGGACGGGGAGACGGCGAGAGTGGAGGAGGGAAGGGAAAGGTGGGAACGGGGACGATCGCAAGGCCCTCGAGCAGGAGGCGAAGAGAGGCTTGAGGGGGATGGAGAGGAGAGTCGTCGAGAAGGTTCGGAGAGCGACGGCGGAGGCAAGGGCGGGAGGCGGTGCTCGGAGAGACAGGGCGGCCGCCATCGCGTAAATTGGAGTCTAAAACGTAGAGCGAGAACGCCGAGAAGCAAAGTGAGATTGAACAAATGGAATAAATATATAGAACACAAAATCCAAATCTTCATGGGCCACAACTACGATGAAATAATTTTTTATATGCAAAAAGTGGTCTAAGTTGTGCATTTGATGTGATTATTTTATAAATTTTCTTAAAATAAACTCAAATTGTTACTTTTTACAGAATTATGTTTCTTTCGTGACTTTTCAAGATTTGAACTCCGACAACATCTGCGCTAGCCACTAGACCATCTCGAGGGCATAAAATTTTCATGAACATGTGTCTATTAAAGGGTTGATTAAGTTAGTGCAATTAGATGGATTAGTGACCAACCAAAGTAGTAAATTAATTTAGTCGATCATCCAAGCAATTAAGTCCCTTCACCAAAGTTTTCTTATTCCTATAATATGAATAAATTACAGGAGAAAGTGATTCCATGATTTTTCTTCCAAACCAAGGAGTGTGTCAATTGCCTCTTGTCCTTCAGAAAAAAAAATATTCATAAATCAAGGTGTAATGATTGATCCACATGATCTTGTTGATTCCAAAGCAAAAATATCATCATAAGCATCAACCAGGTGCCTAACTATTCAGGACTTGTGATTGTGCAGTGTTTACAAATGTGGCACTCTTGTTGAGCCCTTCATCAACTAGAATTCTCACTGCTTCCAGCCCTCTCTGAAAGGCAAAATCTAGCTGCAGAAACCAGATTGTAACATTCAGATGTTTGGCTGATCAATCAGTTCTTGTCGTTGAATCAGGTAAGGAAAGATGCAAAAACCTCTTCTTGTTCCTTTTTGTTAAATGGTCGGAGAACAAAGCTCGCAGGATCCATTTTCCCGGGGGGTCTTCCGATACCTTGACAAAAATGTATATTAGGTTAAGGAGACCATGTAAATTGTATCTGGAAGTTGCCTAGCTCACCTATTCTTAAACGAGGAAATTCATGACTTCCTTTCAGGTGATTGATCACGCTCCGCATCCTGTTAGAACAATCTCTGTTACTTACCAATGCATAGTTTCATCAAGGTGAATACAATACAAATATAAATGGTAGATTGTTGGGGTGTCTGAAGTTGTTAGATTAAGAACTGAAGTGACACACTAGATAAAGCCCAGTCCACCAGTATTCATTCGATGTTCTAAGATCATTTCCTTAGATGGTTAGGCCATTCAAAATGTGGGTGTATATAAGCATCGCCTTGTCGTATATCTTCCATTTTCACGGCAATACCGCCAGTAATCTCAAGTATGTATTGCCCTTTCATCCTTGAACTATGTTTGAACGCCATTTAAGTCATGTGAACATTATGAAGAAGCTCGTATTAGTCTGAATAGTAATAATAATCTGGCGCCGGTTCATGAGAAGGCTTTCAAATTTTTGTGAAATGACCATAAATGAACTCACTACTCTTGACACGATAGTGCAAAAAACTTGGTGGGAAGAAATATATTACCCATTATGGCCACCATGTCCACCTTTTGGCAATAAGCGCAGTTTTGCAAATGGTAAATCTAAATCATCATACATCTACATAGCAAAGACATTGGATTATCATAGAACATAAAGTTGCAAATACTGGTCACCAAGTAATCCCAACAAAAGCCTTTTACCAAAAGCACTTGATTGAGAGGTACATTGAAGTACGATATTATTGGTCCAACCTGAAATGGTGTTCAAGATATGATGGTTTAGAAATTGCATATAGATATTGGCATATAAACTTATCAATTGGAAATGGCAGTATTAGTTACCGATTCACCACTAGCATTCATGAAGGTTTGTGGTTTTGCAAGCATGACAGGAACATCACAAATGAAACCTGATAAAGAAAAGAAAGTTGAGCCTCCCAAATTAGGTAAGGACAAACGTCCAAAAGATAGTATTGCATTTTTCACATGTCACTCATTTGGACATAATTGATTTAGTTTATGTAAGCTGAAAATACGTAGTCATGTTACTGATTGGATGGGACATAATCACGAACATATTCATGTGATCAAGACAGAACTTATAAACAAGAACTCGAGGCGAGTCATTGCAAAGCAGAAAGAGCACAGGAGATTATGGTCTAATGAAAACCCAGTATACAATCTTCTAACTGAACCATAAAACAACATAGACATGCAACAAGTAATGATGGGTTGACATCCAAAATTACCAGAATTACCTTTTCCAAACAGAGCTCTCGAACGCATAGTACTCATAGATATGCCTTCAGATTCCGCTATAAAATCTATCATCTCAAAACCCACCTAAAACAAAAGGCATTGCTAATGGTAAGATTAAGAGGAGTTAAAGTTAATGATTTGATTATCATGTTATGATGGACTAGAATGGTGTGCTTGAAGTTTCAGAAAAGCATCAAACAAATTGGGTTAGAAACCCATATCATACATTCAAAAAAGTTATGAAACATTCCAAGTTCACGAATGAAGGATATTAACCCTATATCACTGTTACTTTATAATTGATAGAACAATTCTTTAAAGTACTCTTAACCTAGAATGCTTCTTTTAAGTATGACTTGCTTGCCAAATTTAACTCATGGATCTACCACTCTTAGCCAATACAGGGCTAAAGGGGAATTTGAATGAGGTGAAACAAATGGGAGGCCATACAACACATTCTTTCCTTTCCATATGTATACTTTATCATTGTGCTTGAGCCAATCAACCCACATTGCAACACCACACAAAATGTTTTCTTGTGTCAAATAAGTCGTGTAGACAAGCTTCCTGGGCTGACCCTTCTATTAGCAAGGTGCCCACCATAAATAAGCCAACAATGCACTCTGATGCAGCAGTTTCAGAGCTCTTTGAAGCTGACCTCGTAAAAATCCACATTTCAGCCCAATTTAGGCATCAATACAGCCATCAGTGTATCTATTCCTATTCTCCCATAGAGAAGATTGAGTGCAAGCAAATTGGCGACCAAGACAGATAGTCAACGAGTGAGCGTAGTTCCAAGCCCATAACGATAACCATACTAGGAAGCGAATCAAGCTTATGTAGGCTTCACATTTATCAATTTACAAAGCTCTCCAAACCAAAAAATAGATATTCTTATGGGTAAAACAATCCAAATGAACGAGTATGACATAGACCCGAACATGTATGAGGCATTTTATCAAAACAAAACGGAACGTTTAAAGTACAAATTTAGAAAGGTACTCGGGCTCTTACATTGTGCCGTGTCCCCTGATATATCTTTCCAGGGTTTCCGAGCCCGACGAGGAGCCAAGGCTTGCGGCTAGATTCGCTGGGGGCCAAGGAGGAAGCGGAGGCGTGAGGAGGCGAGAGAGGGCGCTGCGTCGACAAAGGCATCTGCATCGTCCTCCGAGCCGCGCTAGCGAATACCGGGAAGGGAAGCCGTAGTCCTCCAGAGGAGCCGGACGCGGTGGAGACGACTGCGCCAAGCATCACATCAAACAGGTGCCGTCACGCAGCCGCCACGGATGACCAGCGATGTAGCGGAGAAACCCTCGCCATTTGCCTGGGAAATCTATTGGAGAATGATCCGACCCCACGGGACCAGACGAGCGAAGATTTTGTTTGTTTGTTTTTTGATGTACCCCCTATAGGATTATTATTATCATTGAAGCCCCTGTACTTATAATGTTAGCGACATGCCTCTTACAGCTCCATTATTAACATTTTACTCCCCACCTATTTATCTATTCCCTCTCCGCCATTTATAATAATAGGAGGATAAACAACTTTTTTTACCGAGTGCATAAATTTTTAAAATTATCAAATCAGGTACTTAATTTAAAAATTTTTAAATTACATATTCACTTTCATTTTTCTCTTTGTTACTGTTCCAGTGGAATAAAAATCATTATTTTTAATATAGTAGGTAAAATTGATATTTGAAGGTATTTTTATAATAGGGAGAACTAGAAAAATATATAAGAATTAGTTTTATGTTATTCTAATATCTCTATGCCTATCAGCCAATTTCAATCGAATTCGTCTAATTCTTATGATTATATACGTGTCTTCAAACATTAATTTAATCTAATATATTGAGAGCGGTGATTTTTTAAACACAAATTAATTTTCAGATACATTCGTGTTCAAAAAATCATACTCTCAATATATTAAGTAAAATTAATATTTGACGATATTTTTACAATCAAGAGAACTAGATGGATACATAGGAACTAATTTCGTGTCATTTCAAGATTTATAAGTCCATCAACCGATTTCAGCAAAAACTGACTAATGGACCTATAGATTTCAGAATAACATGAAATTAATTCCTATGCGTTCATCTAGTTTTTCTTAATTATAAAAATATTTTCAAATATGAATTTGATCAAATATATTAAGAAAGAACAGTGATTTTTAAATATGAATCAATCAAAATTGACTTTAGAAAATAAAATTGATTCAGTCACTAAAAAAGGCACTCGAATGTATTGGTGCAATTCCCTAGGTCAAGGTTAACTAAATTGACTAATCTTGAATTGACTCAAACTTGAGTGGTAATGTGTGAATTTCGATATTTGACAATATATGGAGATTGCAGGAGCAACCGTCCGTTTGAGAGATTAGTCAAGGTTGATCAGATTGACAAGAAAAAGAGTCAAGTAGGTCAAGGTTGACCGGATACTTGACTGGGAAAGTCCTAACTGGGAAAACTGCTTTTTCGCGTCGCGGAAACCCCGAAACTCCCTAGCCAACGGATCCGTGCGAAGAAATTTTTTTGAAAAACTACAAGTATGAGTTTTTACCTATATCTACTCTTAGATCTACATGGTGAAGATTTTATACCTTCGATGCGTGCCCTTCGCGAGTCCCGCTTGTCCAAGGAGATGCTGGATCTCTAGTTGTCAAACTAGACAACTCTCTAGAAGTATCCACACGAACAAGATGTGTTCTCTAACACACAAGGATGGAGAAGAGAACACCACAAGTGTGCTAGCACTTCTTGATGCTCTCGGATGGGATTGGAAGAAGAAGAAAG
>JBBMJZ010051627.1:0-24591 GCA_037833815.1 Zingiber zerumbet
AAAAAAATATTAAAACTTTTTAATAAAAATTTAATGGGTTTAATAAAATTTTTATTTATTATTTAACAAAAATCGATTTAATTTATTTATTCAATTTTCAAAAATTTAAATCAAAATCGAACCCATTTAATTAGAATAATGGATATATATTTTTGAAAAATTGAACTTTTGAATAAATGGAATCGATTTTTTAAATTTGTTTGATACATTCCGTATTTATTTTGATTGAATTGAAGTTTTGCTCATCTCTACAATTTTTCCCCTTATTTGGATAAATTTGGATTACAAATTATATATATTCAGAAGTCGACCAATAGAATATTGTCTCCAATAGGTTTGAATTTTAATCCTCTTACTTATTTTTTAAAAAATATTTAACTGTTTTACCATACTCGTGGGAGTCTTTTATTACGACCATCGATGGTTTCTCATGTCTAGAAATAGAATAGAATGGCATCCAGAAAAATATATGCTTATCAGAGAAAATATTAACAAGAAATATACGTCTTTAAAACTGAAAAATGCTCCAATTTTTCATTTTCCCTTGTGCAGATCCATAATAAAAATTCTATTACATAGTTTTTTTTTTTATACTTTAGTGTATATCTCTTCGAACTGATTAATATAAAGATGGCCAATTTAATCTCATATAAATTTTCCACCAAAAATGACCAACACGGCCTCACGTAAATTTTCTACCGACCTACTTATTTTACTTTGAGAAGATGTTATTAAGTCAGGACTTTAGCTATTAAAATTTGTACAGTGGAAGTTAATACTTATCGACCTATATAAATTTATGATTGTGTCATCAATCTTCCTTTTCTTTGAAAAAATAAAAATTTAAGTACTTATTCTTATATTAAATCAATTCAGCCTAGTAAATTATTTGGTCATTTTCAAAATTAACATGTCAATTAAATTTTAATATCTTTAAAAAAAATTATTAGACCAAAGATGATATTGCTCACCTTAAATACTCAATATCATCAATCCCATAGTAAGATACAGGTAAATAAATTATAAGGTATATTGTGGCCTAACATAGTGACCGTTTGTATGAAAAAGATCAGACATCTAACATAATATTTTACATCACTAAGAATTGATCCCTATATATATATGTTCTAGAAGTTTTAAAAATTGGAGGCCAACATTTAAAATTTATGAAAAAATTGAAATGGATGGGAAGATGATTTGATCATGAACTTAATTAGGTCCAATGTGGGTTCCTTCCAATAGAAATATGCTTCCCTAAGCTACACAAGTTTTTGAAAAAAAAATAAATAAATAAAGATCCTGGTTAAATTTAATATTAATCTATCAAAATAATCATGGAGTGCTTCCCAAGCATCTAGATGAATAGAAAAACAACAGAAAGCCTAAAGCAACCAACAGATCTCGTCATGACTATTCACTTTGTTTTGAGGTTTGAAATCTCGTTCCAAGCTGGGGCTTCAATCCCTTACTTGTACGGGACGTGCCAATTGTGCTAGTGACTATGCCAAGCACTAACCTAAGTGAAGGAAGAAGAAGAAGAGGATGATTGAGGTACAATGTGAAGAGGAGAGATGGCAATTAGGAAGAATCGAGGCGAAGGAAGAATTTGGGACTTGATTAGGAAGAGGAACGGGGGATGAGGAAGAATTAAGGTGGAGATAGAATCTAGGCTTCGTTGTAGACGAGGAAGTTGCACACTGATATGCTCCCACATTATCTGAGTGGGCTCATTTGACCACACACAGCTTGCCCCAAGCAAATGTGGCTCTTTTTGAACTGGAGGAAAGTTCACAATTTGGCATTTAGCAGTGTGTGAGTAATTGTACCTGTAGTTGGCTTTTGGTGGAGGTGTTGCCCTGCGTCATGCTATGGTTTTGTTGCTTTAATTGCGTTGGACTATTCCTTGTACTGGTTCACTCTATCACTATGCATAGGAGAAAATGTATTATACACGGACACACACAAATATGTTATACATTAATTGCCCCATCAAGTGATCAAACACGAAATACATACACTTAATTTCCTCGTAGCTTTATATCATGCTCTGATTTATTTTTTTCCGTTGTCGGTATATGAATTACTGAATCCAAAGTGACTGCTGCACGCCAGAAACCTTAGCGAGGACATCATTGTTGCTGTCAGTAGCTTTAACTGCTGCTGTTTCTGCTAGTGAAGTGGAGGTGACCACATCCTTGTACGCAGCTGGAGCCCTGTCACCAATTAATTCATCCATCTGCTGACCATCCACAGTAATTGATTCTACCTGTGTCTGATCCAACGAAGTATTCGGATCAAAATTATTCACCAAGAAGCCTGCAGCAGCAGCCCTACTACTGTTCGCGTGCAACAGAGGAATGGCTTCATTAATATATGCCAACGCCAGGGGATTGTAAAAGTTGTTCATGGATATTACTGTTGAAGTTGATGCTTGTTGGGGAGACGGTGCAATTAGGGTTGAGTCAATGATGTAACCGGTCGGGCTATGGCAGCAGCCGATGCCGGTGAAGTCGGTGGAGCTGCTGCTTTCATAAGTAGGCAGGATTGGCATGTTGTTGATTGCATTGAGGTGGAAGTAGAGCTGCTCTGGGTTGCATAAGAGCTGCTCGTTTGGAACTGGGAATGAGGGCAGTGGGTTTAAGAGGAGGTGTTCGTCGCCTAAAGGCATTGGCATGGGATTGAGGTTGTCCATGGCATGAGAGATGAGCTTCTTCTTAATGGTGGAGTTCCAAAAATTCTTCACCTCATTGTCTGTTCTTCCTGGGAGTTGCTTGGCTATCTGTGACCATCTGCACGGGATTAATTTTGTTAGTTAATTTGATTATGATAACAGTTCATCCTATAAAATGCTTTAAGAATCTTTCGAAGAAAAGAAAATATGTAGACACTCGTGTGAAGTTTGAATTAATTACCTGTTACCTAACATTCTGTGGAGTTCAATGATGAGAGATTCTTCTTGAGGAGTGAAGCTCCCTCTCTTGAGGTCAGGCCTGAGATAATTGATCCATCTAAGCCTGCAACTCTTTCCACATCTTTGTAACCCTGTGCCAATATAGATTTACCAATTCAGGCAAAATGAAAACAAGTTTTAATCAGTTTCCATTATTATTATTTATTAAGTTAATGCCTGGTCCAGAACAAAACTATAAGAAAAATTAACTTTAATGAAAAAAAAAATCTATCAAGAGACACATAGGAACTGCTATTTGGTACTTGTATTTCATCATAATCGACTCTAAAATTCACTTACTTAAGCAAATATAATTATGCTTTATGCTTTCACAGAAACCTATAAATTTTTTCTTTTTTGTTTGGCTTTTAGAAACAATGACTTTATGACCAAGTGAACTTAATTGTCTACTAGTTTGTTGCATTGGAATGCATAGCTCGGCAGAGATTGCAAAGATCTATAGCTCCTTTATAAGAACTTCATTAATATAATCTCAATAATTTTCTACGTTGATTATGACCATGTATATCCTAGCATATGAGTTTATGAAGTAGCTAGTTAATATAGTTTATGTATAACCTGCAAGTTTTGGGACTGAGCTCCAGCAGCCATGGCCATAGGTGGAAATATATTTGATCAGCTTCTCATCTTCCTCAGGAGACCAAAGGCCCCTCCTCACCTTTTGTTTGTTGCAGCATGAGTGATGGCCCATCTCTTGCTAATTAGTTGCCAACTCCTTGAATTTGATCCCCCACAGCACTTGTCTTGACCTCTCTCTCCTCCTCCTCCTTCCTCCTCTTCTTCCTCCTACCAAATCCACAGCATATTAAACCTCAAGAATTGCAAGAGAAAGAGAGAGAGAGAAAAGAGCAGTACTATGTAACTTAACCTTATTCCTGAGGCACCAACCACAGAATGAAGCAGGGGCTGCAGAAGGATGGTGCTGTTAGAGGTTGGTGCCATTGTAAGGAATTTAATGAGCTGGTGCACAAGGAAGAGCTCAAAATGGGGGAGTTTGTAAGCATGTCAATTTGACAGTGGGGGTGGAAGCCCTTATTAGGAGAGAGATTGGGAGCAAGAATTCAAGTAATGTGGTAAGTTATTTCTATTTGTCCATGAGATGCCATTCTTGTAGTAGCAAAACAACAAGGATATTTATTAGCAAGCTTTAACTACACTATATGTAATTCAGAGTTTTGGATGTGTATAAACTGTACTTTAGCTGCATGTGTAATTCCTTTGTTTTCATTATATGTTATTATTTTTCTTATCTTTATATCTTGTTCCCAGTCTTCAATAATAATTGAAGTTTCTTGCATTGTTATTAGTATGTGCTATATTTTTCCTTTCACATATACATATACTTTTTTACTTTTGCCCCCATCACATTTGTTGTATTGTTTTTTGAGCCAAAAATGCCCATAGCATTTAACTTTCATGTCAGAATACCCCTAGAGTTTCACAAAATTATAGAAACACAGGAAATTACTTGCGATCTGAATTTACAAAAAAAATCTGAGTGACATGAAGGTAGATTAATTAACCAGCTCTAGCTAGGAACTGGATTAAGCAAAAATGAGATTACATCAGCCGCTGTACATGGAATATATGGCAACTCATGGGTTGATCTCTTGCGAGAGAAAAATTCAACAATGTCTTTTTTAATAGTTGACTAGGAGTCGATGCCAAACATGGCATTGCCACCTCTTGAAGCTGCTGCAGTCACGCACGTCAGCACGCCAACAGTCTACTATAATGCATGGGCCATGCAGCACGAAAAGAGGTAATAGAGCAAGTACGTGATCGGGATTGAAACTGATACATCACAGAGAAGAGGGTGGAGTTTTTAAGGGTCTACCTGTGTACCTGTGAGGGATGGGATGTGTGTTGCTTTCAGTCCCGGGGCCCACACGGCGAGCATAATAAGGAAAGCCAAGTTACTGAATCAGCTTCAGCGATGTTTTGAAATAACAGCAGAATGAGTGGACTTGTTAAGCTTCATTTGAGCTTGATCGATCCATTGAACACTGGACTTATATACATGCATGATATTCTAAGCGATGTCATCACAAAAAGTAAAAAAAAAGAGCATATGAGAAATAACATTCAATTGTACATGTATAACACAATCAACTCACTATAGGTATATTAAATTGGAGATAAGAGAAGAAAATACAGTGAACACAAATGTGCAACTGAACATGTGTAACGACATATGAAGTTACGAACTAAAGCATAAAGTAACTCTCAACAACAACAATAAGTTCATCAACAATGCCATAAACACCAAGAAATATGTTACTATGGTATTCGTTCATCATGTATATGATTAATGCATATTAATTGTAAAGAGGCGAGTGGGGGAGGTGGATATCAACGACTTGGATGCTAGTAGTTACCCATGCATTCCTTGGCATTGATGTGTGGGAGGAAGGTGATGATGACAAATGGAGAATGGTAGTTGATCTTGTGATGTAAAAATATGGTAACGCTCACCCCAACGTCCATCCACTGTCCGCCCCAAGACCTTGTGGAAGGGAGGTAAATCACATTACTGAGCGGCCTCCTAAGTGGAAGAAATTTATACCCTAAGTGGGAGAAATTTATACCCTAAGGAATGATTAACCCGGAGGATTCGAACCTCGCTCCTATAAATGGTAGTTGATCTTGGTTCCACACGAAGAGGATAGAGGCGGTTCTCGTAAAAAGAAAAGTTTGAACACATTAGAGGAAGCAGTGCGAATGCCAATGCAAACTCAAGTTGATCTATCTCTAGCCCAACCATAACGAACCCAACTAACCACAAGCTAAACACATACCTTAGTATTAAGACACAAATCAAAGTGTGCCCTTGCCCAAAATTGACAATGCGGGATTAAACATATAATGTATATTTGTTATAGTGCATTTAAAATGCGATATTAGTTTAAAAATGGATGCGCCAAATTAAATATATCTACTTCACCTCAAGAACATTAATTTCATGATAAACTTATTATTCAAATCTGTGGATAGCTAAACAACCAGTGAGGAGAATACCCTTTCTATGCACCCCACCCATTACCGATTAATTAAATGCAGTACCTATCAATATTTCCTTGATTTTTGCTAGATACGTCATATCCTTACGTACATTTATTAATTTGTGGCATTTGGTAGGTAAAGTTGTGCATTTAGTGATGCTGTCTCATTGATTGTAAGTTCATATACAGTGCCCCCACCTCTTGTTATTCTTCTTATTGTTTCATTCTATGCATTTATTTCTTTCCTTTAGTAAAATAATCTAATTAATTAATTATGACATATTTTTTTGTTATCATATTATTTTTCACCCTTTAAGAAATTAAGTCTTACAAAATATTACTGTAAAAACCTTTTATCTTCAAAGATCTATATACCTTTTTCATCTATAATAGAAGTATATATGTAAATTAAATTTAGTCAGTCCAAGATATAAATTTTAACAAATATATAACTTTCAACTAGATTATTAAAGATAGAACTAGACCATTTAACAAAATCTTGTTCTAGAAGAAAGTTAAGTCTTCCATCTCTAATAAGCCTCAACTAGATTCCTACCAACATTCTACTATGAGGTCAAATTAAGACAACAAGACAATATCCATTTTCCCCCTTTGTAAACAGTGTTTTGACATGACACTGGTCGATTCTTTGAAAAGTACAAGTGAAGTGAAAATTTTACATGTATTGTATCGATCTCTAATCCTTGGACGAGTGAGCTGTAAAAGCAATTTCCTTTCCATGTTGAAGGGCAATATGGAGTTGGAAAGAATGCTTGCCATGGAAGGAATATATGCATGCAGGCCAAAGTTGGGTTTAGTTTTGTATGAATGCATTTTGCATGGTGTTGCTCTATTTGGCTATCAATCAATCAAGTGAAGTCAAAGGGCATTGTTCTTGTCGAAATAGAGAGGAATCTATGACAAGAGACATGAATTACAAGTCTGTTCTCACAGCACAAGATGACAAAAATTGCATTAATATTTCCAAGCTGGTCCATTAATTAAGGTATATTTCAAGCAAAAGATTATTCATTTTTTGAACCATACGTTTCTGAAATTTGATTTTAAATTACTTGGTTATATATATATATATATATATATAATAATAAATACTCAATTTTTTCCCACCTATCTTCCTTTGCTGCACTTACGACATAAATCATACTAAAAAAAAAAAATCTCCATTACCCTTTAATCTTCACCATCTACTTAGTCTACCTTCATAAGCTCTCCCTTTGGTGCAAATTACTCTCTCCCTTGCATCTCTCCTTGTGCACCTTTCATCCTATAAATTCATGATTAATGACATCTCTCTCCCTTGTCGTGCTCACTAGAATGACGGCCTCTATCCCTTGGACTCTAGTGCAACAGCAAGACGCTTATAAGGTCTCCTAAGTATCCATAGTTCGATTCCCAACTACAGCACACCACATGACATTTTCCTCCAGTCGGATAACAAATCTAAAGTGTTGGACTGTTGGGTCGCCCATTGCAAGAACTTCTTGGATTTACCTTGATAGTCAATGGGAAACTTTCACCGGCCGGGCTAGTCATCCTCAGAATTAATCGGTCTGAAGGACTGGATAGCTGGTGCTAGCTGAAAAAAAAAAAAACTGAGTGCCTCTCTTAGGACCATTACTGCAAATACGGTGACCTATCCAAGAGAAAATTCGGAATTCTTTACAATGTAAACTAATGCCTTCAAACTCAAAAATAGCACTTGCCATTCCGCTACTCCTTGCCTTATCCAATTGCAAGCAGAACTACAGCATTGTTAATTATGGTTTTTGGATGAAGAAGGACCCCATTTCTATATCACTCCAGTGGAGACAAAGTGAACTACCACTCCACCAATATAATAATATCTTCCACAACGTACCCATGCATGCAATGAAGCCAACCCCTCAAGTATGCCTTCATGTTACTCCCTTGAACCTCCTGAAGGTGACAAGAAAACTAAAAAACTAACAACTTTCTCTAACTTACTAGTCATACATGTGACGGTTCCCATATTCATATATATGATACTAAAGTGATCCATCAAACTTATGCTCCTTGCATTATTTGATCCCAAAGCTAAATAGCTGACTATTCCAACACATATATAAACACGTAACAAAACTAATTTTACTATGATATGGAATAATATATAAGGGAAAGAATAATGCTGTTTTTTGAGAAGATGTGTTAGGTGTATGGTAATAATTTATACCCATGGATTAAAAGTCAATTGTGATTGGTTTGAAGGTGAGTGTTGAAGATGCGAGCTATTAGGGGGTTATGCATGGAGATATTAGAGATGGTTGAGCATGAGATATATTAAAACTAAATTGTAATCAACAGGTAAATACCCTTTAAGAAAAAAGACAATAATGGACTTATACGATTACTCATTGGCAAAGCATATTTCTTTAATGCCCATGAGGAATTAAATGTTGCTTCTGTTGATAAAAATGAGGTAAAATGTAATATAGTAGCAAGAATGCATTAAGAGAAGATAAGTAGATCCTAATAATAGACAAAATTCACCATATAATTAAAGCATGATGTATATATCAAAATTCAAAGTTCAATTTCAATTAGAAATATGTTATTGTAAGACAGAATGAGAATAGAAGCTATAAGTGATTCCAATTTATGCTGGTACTCGTACAATATTTTAACTTGCAAAAAGAACCCAACATATGGACATCTCATGATGTCAAGAAGATTACCTCTTGTTCAGAATGTGAACCAGAAAACCTGAGTCTGTATCTGAGCCCTTCCTGGAGCAGCATCTCCAGTAAAAATACAAACTGAAACTGTTTCAGGTTCTCTATTTAACATGTAATTAATTAATTAATCTATTTCTATGTAAAAAAAAAGGAAAAGCCTGCAAGCTAGAATTATTTTATGCATGACAACAGAAGTTCACACAACTAAAGTTAACAGCCAGGATATCTCAAGTACATAGTTTGTTGAAAAGAAGCATGCACTCCAAAAGGCTTTATCATTTCTCTCGAGTGTCCACCTAAATATGATACCAATGATCAAAGAGCATTCTGCATTTCCACTACAATTTCAATAGACCATACAGGCCACACAGGTAAAGTTAAGAGTGAGGAGTGAAAAAAGGGACTAAAGTGTTAAAATAAAAAATCACTAATTCACATCCCTACCAAAAGCTCCTACAGTGATAAGGAGATTTGATGATGATGATAATATGATCACTTTATCACTTTGAGAAGTAGTTGATTATTTTTTCTTTATATATGAAAAAACGACATATGTCGTTCATTCCAGAACATATACAGCCAGAAATTCTAGCGGCTGTGCAAGAAATTCATGCAACAAAAGATAGAATATATCAAGTGTATCAAGTGGTAATAGTTTGTCGGAAAGAAGCAGATTTACTAAATTGTTTTATTGTGTCTCTACAGTCTCCATCATTCTCAAAATATTAATCCACTGGTGAAAGGCTGCAAGGGCTATTCTGTATTTCCACGGTATTATCAGCAGGCCGTAGAGATGATACAAGAAAAGAGAAGAGTGCTAATAAAGACTACAGTCAAAGAAAAACAAAAGCCCATTATGTCACATGCTTGTTAAAACTTCTATAGTGACAAGGAGATCAGGGGTTTAGTAAATTTTTGCTTGCAAAAGCACAAACAAATTTTAGTTTCCAATCATTTCATAGACAAACCATCACTAAATAGTTTGTAGTAAAAAAAAAGTATCTTTGAATTACCTTGAAAAGGAATTGATTTTTCAAGTAACATCTTTCATTGCATTCCAAAATGTTGGCAGCCAATACAAATTAATGGATTAAAAGGTAGAAATTCCATTATTGGGTCTCTATACAAGAAAAATGAGCTATCTCTACGAAGCCTGTAAAATTTTAGTTTGGAGAATGTATGCTTACAGAGAAACTCTAGTCTAATCTTAAAAACAATGGACTTCATAGACAACATAACAGTCTTGAATCTACTACCCTCAATAGATAAAATTGGTAACCTTACTAATGTCTCACAAATCAATACTCGAACATTCGCCCAGTGTTTGTTGATTGATGGTACCATCAACAATTGGGTGCAAGCTGATTGCTCATCAACTATAATTTATCATCCTATCCTTGTGGATTCCAATTCTGAATCTTCTGAAAGATCAGATACATCACAAGAATTGCATATCATTCTGGAAGGCTCATTGGTACAATGAGAGAAACTGATGGATTGCAAGAAATTGAAGTATGCATATTTGATATCAAACACCATATCATACCCTGAAGTGGAAGAGGAAAAGCCATGAGACAACATTTTTAAAATCAATAGAGCAACAAAAACAGAAATTGGTTGGGCTACAGGGATGCGTATGTTATACAAGCATTAGTATAGTGACTCACAATAATTGATAGCAATTGTCCGTCCATTGCTGTCAGGTGTTTGACTGACATGATGAAGCCACATACTTGGCCTGCATTATGATTGACATTTTCTTTGCAAAATCAGATATAAATCAACTTCAGTGTCCATTTGGGAAAAAGGTGGTGAAATTAGTTCGCCTAGAATCTCATAAGACATCAGCCTAACAGGATAGTAAATATGTTCACATGCACAAACAATGAAGCAAGTTTCTCTTAAGATAGTTTGTAATAGACTGGAAGTGTAAGAGAATACTGTTTACATAGTTACTGTCAAGAAGAAAACTAAAAAAAAAACAACAAAAGAATAGTAAATTTAACTAAAGAAGCGGATTTTGATTTACTGCAGATGTCATAGGTGGAACTTACAGGTAAAGGATCTCCCCTGCTTTAACAGTGCATTGAAATGGCTTCGGGCCATTGAAATATAGGGGGAAAGACGTTCTCTGGTCAGCCATGGCCTCAGGTGATGGAGGGTAGGGGTCGACGCTACACCAAGGAACAAGAATCTTCGGTTCCACCATTTCCAGCCTCAGCTCCCCCATTTCCTACGGCACGCCACATGGTATCATACTTGGAGAAGAAAAAACACAGAGGAGAGTGAATTTGCTGGCAGAAGAAAGAGATTACCGAGGAGGAGGAGGTGACGTATTGGGCGGCCGGATAAGAGCGAACATAGAGACGATGGACCTCAGTTGGGGGGAGCAGGAGGAAGTGTTTCTCCCCGGTTACCACAACGTAGAGGTTCTCGTAGTGGTCCTTGTGGAACGACGTCTCCGACCGCCCATTGCCGATCCAGAGGTTGACGGCCTCCGGTAGGCAGCCGAGAGCCTCGGTCGCCCACGGGATGTGCGGTTCTACATCTGCTGACAGTGCGGAATACTCCGCCCTGAAGCAGTCATTCTGTTGCTGGGCGTACGCCACGACCGGGGATGACGGAGATCCAGTAGAATAGATAATGCGAAGCGCTTCCTGGAACTCCATGGTCCGGACAAAGGCGGAGGCGAAGCAGAGACCGCGGGGGGCGTCGCCAGGAGCACCTGGCGGGATCGGAACAAGGGAATCAGCGCGGCCGTGGGGGGTGAGGTGGACGGAGACGTTGCATCCATCGAGGGCTTGGCATAGGTAGGAATCATCGGACCAAAGGGAGCGGGCAACGGCGGGCCAGTGAAGGGTGGCGGCTCGGGAGATGATGCAGGGTTTGTTAGCGGCAACGAAATCCCGAAGGAAGACAAGAGGAGACGGCGGAGACTCAAGACGCTCTACCTCACCGGAGATTCCCAAGCCGAGCTCCCGCGCCTCCCTCCACAGATCCCTCACCTGTCCCTCCGCCATCGTCGGTTTTCTCTTCTTCTGGTTCGGAGCTTCGACGAAGACTAGGTGTTCGTGAGAATGTTATTGGATCGGGTAAAGATACAGAACCCTAACCCACTACAAACCCGTTGCAGTGAACTGTGATCGATCAGTATCCAACCCGGCAAACCCGTCTAGATAAAACTAATTCCACTTTATTTATTTATTTTTTTTATAAATAAGAATAAGTAAACAAAATAAAATATACATAATTAAAGTTGAATCTAAACAACATGTGGATACCCTTGGGCTGCATTTGGTTCGGGATAATCATTCATAACTTACATTGTTTAAATCTGTTTGAATTAAGTAATAAATGAATCTGAAGTAATCAATCATTTCTGCCCCATCGGTAAATGTTATTAAAACTCGGAATAAGATTATCGTGAAATTGGTGGTTTTTAAAGATTCTGAGATTAGGAGAAATGTATTCTCCAAATTATCCTCGGCTTGTTCTTCTCATGGAAGGAGCGAATGTGGGCGTCTAGGAGACGAAGGAGGTGGGCGTCTGAGGCGCAGTCTACGGGGCATATGAGGCGTGACCAGCAAGCGTCTGAGAGCATAGGCGCGGTCACCATTTACCTGCATGTTAAAAAGGTTCTCCATTCACATCACTTTGGTTCATTAGGGTGCAGTTGATTCAAGTTATTCATCTCATGTTATATTATTTCACCTCATTTGGTTTAGATAATTAATAATCGATTCACAAATTATCATATACATGCCTGCTGCATCACGAAATGTCGGGTCATGTATTCTCTAATTTGATTACCTCTGAAGTCTAAGGTTTTCTTTGATTTTGGAGTCAATGAGAATCCAATTACAGGTTGTCACCGAGTGCGAGCAACGAGGGCGAGCAACCATTGGTCGTCGAGCAAGATCAGAGAACAGGGGTAGATTGCGTAGTTATTTTGGGGTGGCCAATAAAGGTTACCCTGGGTGGAGTTTCGTCTTCCTAAACTAGTCAGTATGGATGTTGGCATCTTGCGTAGCTCAGGAAAGAGAAGGATAGGGCGACAGCATCTCACATGGACGAAGGTGATTCCAGTAAACGTGCACTCGGTCTCCAACTGCTTTAACGACAGCATTGTAGGCGCTCGTGAGGAATGGGAAGAGGAGCCACGACGAGGAAGAGTTTAATTAAAACTTAGGCTAAGTTCTAATCAACTTTCAATTTAAATAGTACAGCTAAACATACTTTTCTAACCCTTAACTGATTTATCCCATTAAAATATTTAAAAAATCCTATTTTTTTAAAAAAATCTAATAAATTTTATATATTCATATAAAATTATTTCCTTAGTAATTATGAATTATATTATGGTTATTTTTAAAATAAAATATTAAACTAATTTATACATTAAAACCTTAAAACAAATAAATTTTTATTACATTATTTAAAATTAAACCAAGCAACATTAGATTATATTTTATTTTCCAATAATCTAGATGTAAAAAGGAGACGTCGCTATAATCTTATTTTATTCTTTACCACAACCATACATATATTACATAATTAAGATTATATATAATAACTCAGTAACAACATTAGGTTTTGCCAGAGAAAGAGATGATTTTAACACTATTGTTCAAATTAATCAATATAAAATAAAAGGGATGAACACCAAGGAGATGTATTCAACAATTAATCAGAAGAAAATTTTAAAGATAATGTGTTCAATATAAAATCAGAAGAAAACTTTAAAGGTATTTTTCTGTATACAAAAAATTGATTAAGCAGATCAGGTATATTTTTCTGTATACACTCACGCGTTGGGCCGGTGTTAGTCGAGCATCAATTTTTAGCTTTTTCGTCCTTGCAATCTTCATCCATAAATCTCTTCCAAAACCAATGTTGCTTCCACACCTCGGTCATTTCATCGATAGGAATGTTCTTTGTCTCGGGCAGTAGAAAGACGACGAACAATCCCATGACCACGATCCAAGCACCGAAAAAGAAGAAGATCCCCGCGCGCATATGACACATCATGGAGAGGAAAGCTTGGGCAATGACGAAAGTGAAAAACATGTTAGAGCTAACAGCGAAGGCAAATCCAGCTGTCCTAGTGGAGAGGGGAAAGATTTCGCTAGGAATGAGCCATCCCAACGGCCCCCATGACCAAGCAAAGCTCGCCACGTAGAGGCATACGAGAACCACCACCCAAGTTGCAAGATGGTGATCGATCTCATTAGTGGCCTTGAGGTTCACAAGAAGAATGCCTCCGATGGCCAACTGAGGAGGATATCAAACAAAATTTGATCAGGCCATAAATTAATTAGCAATTAATAAATGCACATATATACCTGTGTGATCAACATCTGACCACAAGCTTCTAAAAGAAGAAACCTCCTGCCGGCTTTGTCCACCAGGACCACAGAGACGATGGTGGAGAGAACATTGACGATCCCTGTTATGACGGCGGAGAGCAAGGAGGCATCGTTCTTGAACCCCATGGTTTGGAAGAGAACCGGAGCATAGAACATGATGGCGTTGATTCCCGTGAACTGTTGGAAGATTTGCATGGAGATGGCGATCACCAACTGCGGCCGGCTCGATCGCTTCATGAGGTTCTTGAAGGGATTCTCCACCTGTCGTGCCATCTCGCTCGCGTGCAGCAACTCCTCGTACTCCGCTTGCACATTGTCAACGCCGCGAATCTTCTTCAGCATGGCGAGGCCCTCCGTTAACATCTCGCGCTCGATCAAGCTCGTCGGCGTTTCGGCGATGATGAAGGAGCCGAAGCAGAGCATGATGGCCGGCACTCCAGCGAGGCCGAGCGCGAGCCTCCAGCCCCATGGGTGGATGTTAGCGACCAAGTAGTTCACGATGTTGGCCACGAAGATGCCGATGGTGACATCAAGCTGGAAGAGGATGTTCAGCGCTCCTCGAAGGTGCACTGGAGCAATCTCCGACAAGAACAATGGCACCGCCTAAAGCATATATATATATACATATAATTAATCACATGAATACTTAACTAATTCTACTAATTAAATTCGAGAAATAATTTAATTAATTACTTGATTGGCAAATCCTACGCCCACTCCAAGAAGAATCCTTCCTATGATCAACATGGCGATATTCAAAGCGAATGCATCAAAGATGACTCCGAGTAAGAAGAAGATGGATGCAGCTTGCATCGTGATCTTTCTTCCACATTTGGTGCACACTTTGGAAGCTATGAAGCTAGATACCAACGCAGCGAGGTAGAGAGATGAAGTGAACAACTGCAGATTTTGATTATCAAACTTGCAATAGTTGTCTTCTTTGGCCATGTGCTTCTTCTCAAAAACTTTAGGAAAGAATTTCTCCAAGAAGTCATCCATGGATGTCACTCCTCCTACAGATATTAATTAGATCGTAATTAAAAAACACAATTAAAACTAATCATGTATATAAATTGCTAACTATGAAATCAAAATAGCATATATCACCCGAAATCCCAATGTCGTAGCCAAACATGAGACCTCCCGTGGCCGCAATTATCCCACAAATCACTACGTAAACAGTGATCTTTCCATCAAACTGCTTGTCCCCACCGCTTGACACCACAACCGCCGGCATTTTGCCTTTATTTTTATTTTAATGGTAGATGTCTTTACAAAATTAAAAGAAAAGAGAAGGTTGTGAATGAGGAGAAACTCATTGAAGGTGTATATATATACATGAAAGAAATGACTAATAATAGTTCTAATGGATAGAAAAGAGGAGATAATTTTAGATCTCAAAATAGATTAGAGTCTAAGTAGAGACTATTCAAACATCCAAATAGAGAGGACAAATCTAAATAAAGGCAGATGTAAAAGATTAATTAATACAAATAAAAATAGAATGATGTAATCAAAATGTGACACCTGTAATTGACATTAAGATTTCTTTGCTAAATTTATCCCGCTAATGAGACTAAACGAGCGAGCACTTCAAATCGAGATCAAAATATTTCCTTAGCAAACGATTCATTAATGACGATATGTAATTTTGTACGCTAAAACAAAGAAGCGACGATTAAAAATGCATAAACATCCTGCCTTAGACTATCTGTTTAACCATATAAATGCAGTAAAACCATTGCCAATTTGATTTATAATATCGAAGAAAAATATACTCGAGTTCAAGTTCTCTGATCTCAGCAAGTTCTTTGCCACATTTATCTGTCCACTGAACTTTTCTCCCCACTGCACAACAAGATGTCTCATTTTCCACTTGTTCTGCAAGTTGAGTGGAATTGGCAGCTTCACTTGTTGTGGAATAATCTATGGAGGGTTTCTTCAAATTATTCTTAAGGGAAGGCTTCTTGTCGCTCTTAGTAAGTGCATCAATAGTCATACCCTACAATGATCAAAATTATCATTAGAAACCATTTGTCAAGGCGAAGAGGCGACCAGAAAACGATGGAGGCATCTTGGCGATGGCAGCCTCGATTTCCTGGAAAACCAAGAACAGCAAAAAATGTCAGTATGAACTAGGCAACATTGAGCTCAAAATCAAATGCGGATGGAGAACATGAAACCAAGAAACGTAAATGCTGATAAATTTTCTCACATGATTCACAAAATGATAATATCACTATTTTACATAATAAATTGGCATAAGTTGATAGATATTATATTATTTTGACCATACATATGATGGTAAATAACATAGGACAAGTGCTAAAATGATATAATATGTTTGCTCAAATTAAATTAGTCATATTCAGATTAAAGCAAGGATTTTAAAAGAAAATCAGAGGTACATGAAATTTATGGGATATACATATAATTTATCCTTATTGGGACTTGACTTCACGAAATTATTTTGAATCTCCTTTCAATAAAAGGTACTGATTTACTTATGAGGTTCAATCTGAAGAGACTGAAGAAAACACATGAATTTCAATTTGGTTCAACAGATATAGAACAATTACCAAAGAAATAAGTCAAGGTTTCATCTCAAATTGGAGGATATGGCTGAATGCAAACCTCAGTTGGGCATGTATCATTCATCATGTTTAGAGCAAATAAAACATCATGAAGAAACCTTTTTTTGAGAAATTTTCTTGGCGACATTTAAAAATTACAACACAGATCATGAAGCCAAAAGTGAGAAGCAAAATCTAACAAGGAGCCATCTGATATGGTATCTTCAGTCCATTTACTTCGACAGAAAATATGGGAGAGAGACAAAGACAAGTGACACATAAATAAGTAAAAGAATCCTGAATTTTTTGTCCTATGTGATAAATGAAAATAAAAACTCAATCATTAAAAATAAAAGATAATCATGAATTGAATTGAGACTGCAATCACACATTTGAAGCATGCAAAGTGATAAGACTTTATCCCTAAGCAAGATAGATTTTGGCATTTGAATAGTCAGAAATGGCAATGACTAACCTCTGGATAATAACGAGCTGAAAAATGGATGAGCAAAATTGCTTTATTTTGGAATCGGTTCTCATAACTTGCGATCTAAAATAACAGTATATGCAAAGGCACACACATCCAAGTATCAATAGCTAAAATAATTACTCAAAAATGACACACAAGAGCTTGATATTAACCTCAAACAAATGGGTGTGGCCATAATCCCTAGCATGTTGAACTGACATCGCGTCATTCACAAAAGTGCTCTAGAAAATCAAGTAACGCCGTAAAGTGAAAAATATCTTAAAAGGATATGGAATGATTAGAAGACAGTCAAATATATTAAAGAAAACCTATATGTTGATGACCAGATGTAAGTAACGACAACAGATAAAAAAAGCATTCACATAAAGACTCAAGCAGATTTGGGTTAAGGAAACAAGACCTTGAAGAGAAAAATAGTCCAAAAATTCAGATATCAATAGAACTCCTTATCAAGAAAAGTCGCCCCATAAAATATTCAATTTCTTGGGTCCATCTGAAATAGACAAAATTCTTGTGCATATTTTTTGTTTTTAGAAATGAGGCAGTAGCCAAATAATGAAGCAGATTTTGCATTAGTCCCTTGAAGAGGAAAATAGTAAAAAAAAACTTCAAATATGTACATACTCTTTGGCAAGAAAAGTTGCATCATAAAAGATACAATTCATGTACCCATCTGCAAACCATACAATTCTTATACAAAACCGTTTTTGAGCAAAGAGGCAGCAACTAATTGTGCAACTCCCTTCTGTGTGCAACTCCCTTCTGGCTACCTTTTTTATTTGAATATCTGTATGTATAGCAAATGAATTGCTTAATTGACTAGTACTTTCTTTTACTTTCCTTGACCTTATTCTTGTATATGAATTCTACGAACAAATTATGTTCCTTTAAGACAGGATGGAATGCAAACAAATAAGGCTGCAAAGGCACAGCTGCCACTGAACTATGCTCCATTTTGTGGCAGCATTCAGAAGGTATCGCAAAGGAATACTGACCAAGACAAGAAATGCAGTACTAAATTGGGGAAAGAAGCAGGGGCCTTCAAAAGGATCTAGTATACCTTCTTAAAAGCAGAATCTTTTCAGGACCAATGCTATTCCTATATGTGTAAAAGGGAAACCAAGAGATATATCTATAAACAAAACAGTTGTTACAATAGCAAACAAGGAGTCCCAACAAGAGCCAAACTAAAATAGTAGTTACGAAACCAACAGAATCAAAGTTAAATAGTTGGCATGCACTACAAATAATAATAAAAATGATAATAGAAAAAAATACTGATGGGTTTGAAGCTAAAATTAAACTTGTTCATGATAGTACCACACCACAATTGACGAGTAATTCCAACCAATATTCAAATCCATTACCTCCATCACAAGAATTCTTGCATTAAGTACATCAGAATTGTCAGGGTCAACAACAAAATCTGACATCGTATCTCCCGTGAAGGCAATTTCAGGAGTTGTTATTGTGTCAGTAATCTGCAAGGACAGTATTAATCAAGAGAAAAAAAAACAAAAGAAAAAGAACCTAGGCTAAAAAAAAATAGAATGAACTCAACAATATATCCAAATTCAATATCTACCATTTTTTTAATAGTTGGAATCCAGCAAAACATACCTCAACACCTGATAGTCGCAAGCTCTTAATCTCATTTCCAGAAAGACCACAAAATTCTGCCTTAAGCTTTTTTTTGACAGAGTAGATACAATAACCCTACATATTTTAAAAAGCAAACTTATCTTTCATGCTTATAAACCTTTCAAAAAGTAAATAGGATATAGAAGATGTTCTAGCCTGGCTAGGTATAACATGGTAGGTCTTGAATGCTCTAACTTTAAGATCATTTCTCAATTGAAATTCTTCGCCTGAAAAATAAAGTTTATTAGAACAAAGGGTATCCATCTATCTCTAACATGTTTCTTGATAGATACATACCTACATTAAGGGCGACTAAATTGTGCTTCAGTTCAGATTGGTCAATTGCCCTGTGCACCTCAAACAGTTTTTCCACATGTTCTTTTATAGACACTGGGACAAATATAGTTGGAGGCTTCATGCTATATAATCCTCTAGTAGCAACGTACATAGGAAGTCCTCCCTGATGAAAAACTTGAATGTTTCAGACCAAAGAGGTTAACGGTTTCTCTTAGCATGAGTCCTAAGAATGAGTGCAACTCTCAAGAGGTTTAGGCCAACTCAAAATAATGCACAGAGTAGAAACCACTTAACTAGCAACACGGATTTTGTTCGTGGTTGTGTATGAATGCTTATTGAGATAACGTTAAATCACGACTGCAATAATTCGTCTGTTGTACATAAGTACTAAATTGGAAACTGCTTACTATGTGATCCATATGGCCATGGGTAATGAACAGAAATTCCTGGGAAATGGCTCGCTGCGGGCATCTACCAATGTCAAAGGCCAACTTAAGAGACGGGAAGATGACACAAGTCTCCTGCCCTCCAATTGACAACCCCTCAACTGGATACCCTTCGATCACCAGTGGCTTCTTTCTTGGAACTAACGACGACTGTTCAGCACTTGCTTCACTATCCGCTTTGCTTCTGCGACTCCCCATTTCAGCTTACTAATGCAATTTGACAAGAAATTTCTTGGTCTGTAATTGAAGACAAAAAAAAAAAAAATTTAAAAAAAACGAATTTTTTTCATCAATGAGCACCGAAGTTCTCTTGATCAGCAAGAACCTGATTCAATCATAAGAACCATAAACTGAACTGAATCGAGATGAACGAGAAATCACTGCCAATAAATAGCTTTATTGGATTACAGCCGCAATCGATTGAATAACAAACCAAGTGAACGGAATGGAGAGATTCGGTAGGGAACTGGACTCGAGGCCACCGCCACGAGAAGGAGGCGACGAGAGGGTAGGAGGGGGAGAACGAGAAGAGTCAAGAGGGACTGGAATGAGAGGGAGGATGAGAAGCCTGATATAGTTGACGTGTAGGAGGGCCGTGGGCCGGTTCATCAATCTAGCAGGCCGTACATGAAACGAATGCTACAGCAACACGAATTTAGTAGCGACTGGTTTAGTGCCACGTTGAGTGTCGTAACCGGAGTCGTAATTACAGCTGTGGTATGGTCCACCTGTCTTCCCGAACATAGCAAGGTTCTTCCTGTGATCCGATCATTCGACCGTCGAATCCACCGCGAGGAGAAAGGCGAAGCGATGTACGGATTCGAGGCGCTCACGTTCAACATCCATGGTGGGTACCTGGAGGCCATCGTCCGAGGCTACCGCTCTGGCCTCCTCACCGCCGCCGACTACAACAATCTCTGCCAGTGCGAGACCCTAGACGACATCAAGATGCACCTCTCCGCCACCGAGTACGGGCCATACCTGCAGAACGGTGCGTTGATATCTCACTCTAGCTCCCGATGCGGTTCCGATTCAGTTTCTCGAATTTGTGCTGTTGGATTTATCTATTACATTATAAAATTGCAAATTTGGGCTTGTTTTGGGGCATCAAAGACTTTGGATATTGAATAGGATTTGCGAGATAGTGGTCGACATGTTCTAGTTTCATATATACCTGATCAGAAACTTGATTCGGATCTCTTCCTCTGTCGTGGGATTGCCTATGGAAAAGGGAGCTAGTTAATTCCCGTTTTCCTTTGAAAAATTCACGATCAATTTGTGATAAAACTTCTCATAGGAGAATTTCCACTCATGGTTGAATCTTTGCTTGCATAACCGTTACATCTACCGTGAGTTTTTGCACATTAGATCTTTAGCCTCTTGATTCATTGTCTAAATAATGAAGTTAATAAAAAATTTGTTTAGTGAGCTTAGTGAGTTCGTATCTTAGAAAAGTTTGTTTTTGCTGAATGCATCAGGGACTAGATGCAATATGAGAATGCAACAATGCACAAGTTGACTAGAGTTTCTGTGCATTATGACGTATTTTGTGACACGAACACAAGGTTTTGTTGAAGAACCACTACTCTTGTATAGCTGATAATTTCTAGATAATATAGTTATCTTAAGCAGATTGATAAAATTTTACAAATATCAACTAACTTTGCATGCTTATTATCTATGATCAAGTTCTGTATTAGCCTTTAATCGATATGGATGTTTTGTGTTATCTTATATATGCCTGTAATTGCTCGCAGAACCATCTCCTTTACATACAACCACCATTGTGGAGAAGTGTACTCTTAAACTTTTGGATGAGTATAAGCATATGTTGTGTCAGGCAACAGAGCCTTTATCAACCTTCTTGGAGTATATAACGTAAGTGTTCCTGTAAGCACTGTTTTACATGTTTATTTCTATTTGTTGCCAGTTCTCTGGTTCACAGTGTAATGGTTTACTGCTCTACAAGCTAGTTTTCAGTATAATGGATTTTATTTGGACATTGATGGAAACATTGACTCATTTTCTGTTCCTCATAGGTATGGTTACATGATCGATAATGTTGTCCTTATTGTCACTGGCACCTTACATGAGAGGGATGTTCAGGAACTGCTGGAAAAATGTCATCCTCTGGGAATGTTTGATAGGTTTGTCCTTTCTGTTCTATGTCTATCTTTTGTGTTAACATGTTGAGGTCTTGAGCATCTTTTCTGCAGCATTGCAACTCTTGCAGTTGCCCAAAATATGCGGGAACTTTACAGATTGGTTCTTGTTGATACACCATTGGCGTCATATTTCTCAGAGTGCATCACATCAGAGGTACTACTAAGAATTTTTTCCATATGATCAGATTACTTTTTGTGTGATAAGTGTGAAGAATCAGCACACCTGGATGATTGCCAAACATATATTCATCTAATTATGATGAGTTTCAAAGCTTATCTTTTGTTAACAATTTTTGTCAGGATTTGGATGATATGAATATAGAAATTATGAGGAATACTTTATACAAGGCCTACCTTGAAGATTTCTATAACTTCTGTCAGGTAACAATAATGATGTATTTCAATAAAAGAACAGCCTTTCCTACTGCTTTTAGCTTAAACTGTTATGTCAAAACAGAAACTAGGTGGAGCAACTGCTGAGATCATGTCTGATCTTCTTGCATTTGAAGCTGATAGAAGGGCTGTTAATATCACTATAAATAGGTTAGACAAATTAAAATTCTGAGATTTTCAATTTGTGATCATATTATTCATTTTAGTGTTCCACACAAAACATTTGTCGACAGATGAATTTTTTTAAAAAAATGTGATTTTTTGCTCATTAATTGTGGGCTTGGTTTTACAGCATTGGTACTGAGTTGACTAGAGATGATCGCCGGAAGCTTTATTCAAATTTTGGGCTTTTGTATGGTTTTGGGCCTTTTATCTTCTAGTTATTTTAGCTTGTATTGGTTGTTTTCACTTTTCTGATGGAACTTTTTCTTCACAGATATCCGTATGGTCATGAGGAACTTGCTCTATGTGAGGATATTGACCAGGTAAGTTAGTTTTATTGCTTTTATATGAAAAAACATATAAGAAGATTACCTATCTACTTTTGAAGTTTTATTATTGATTGGATGGTATTCGTTCCTACGCCTAAGTTTTGGGCCAAACTCCAACTGTTTGATATATGACACTACTACTCAGTTGTGATGAGCAGTTGGGCTGGATTTATAATATGACAATCAAATTTTAATTAATACTATACTGATATACTAATGCTATTTGTTAATTTCATAGGAACAAATATGAAATTATTATGATACACTTTTTTTTCCACATTAGCAAATGAGTTATCATTTAATAATTTGATACATATACATTTTAATTAATATTCTACTGTTACTTGATATTTTGAAAATGTGATTTTATCAAACAATAATCATAATATGTCATTTTTAACTTATCAAAGAATAATAATACGATGTATTGATATTATCATGTATGCAATGTCTTATTAATCTTAATTTTTTTCATTTTAATATTTATTATGTACAATATATGTTATTAATAAATAATAGTTTGAAAGTCAATCAAGCATATTCTTATTATTGCCGAACATTAATTTGCCTTTTATTTCTTCCCAAGTATGCATGTCCTAAACACCATTTTACCTGTTATTTCTGGTTCAGGTCCGTGGTGCGATGGAGAAATACCCACCATATCAATCAATTTTTGCCAAGATATCCTATGGAGAGAGTCAGATGCTGGACAAAGCATTTTATGAAGAGGAAGTTAAGAGACTCTGCTTGGCTTTTGAGCAGCAGGTAAACATCCTTTATCAACTGCTTGACACTATTAATTAAAATCGATTCATATCATTGTTGCAAACCATAAAGGATAGTTATTCATCAAAAGATTGTGTGTCCTGCTTGGAGAACCGTGACTGGAATACCACTTGATCATGCGACTAAATGATAAATTTAGTCCATCATGCCAACTCTCTCGTTTCAGTGTCCACGTGTTCAGAGATTGCTTATACAACAAATGTGGTTTTGCTAACAAATTTTCATTTAAGTCAACATGTTCGGTATTCAAATCCTCATGGATAAGATGATTCTATTGTCTTCCTGTTTTCTTCTAGGGAAATACTAAATGACGTGCAGAATGCTGTCCACCTGTTTTTGTTCTACATTTTTGATGAACTAACATCACCAGAACTAATAAATTCTCATAATGACATTGCAGTTTCACTATGCCGTTTTCTTTGCTTATATGAGATTGAAAGAACAGGAGATAAGGAATCTAATGTGGATCTCCGAATGCGTAGCCCAGAATCAGAAGACCAGAATCCATGATAGTGTGGTCTTCATTTTCTAAGTGCTGCATGAGAACACAAAAATGTATCCGGAGATGCTCCCTTCATCATTTCATTCTCATGTTTATCTCTTTATTTGTCACCTGAAACCATGGTACATGCATTGTTTTTATCAGCATAACGCGTGATCACTTAAATTTGAAATATAAATAAGCTGTAAATTGTATCAGAAAGGAATGTGTTTCCTTTCAAATAGTGGAATTTTTTTGGGGTGCAATATCAGCTTGAACTTTTCCTTGCTCCTGGAGGGATTTGAGTCGTATAAATAGAATGGTGATGAATATATTTGTAATATAAAATTTATGATATGATTTATCATGTTTTTTGACTAGAAATTTTAAGAGTCTACCATGAATAACTTTTTTTGTCAAATTTATTCTTAGCTAACACATGAACATCGAACATATTTTTATTTCTGAGTTGTCCTCGTGGGTTGAAACTTGACATAGTTAGTATCTATATATAGTGGATTGACATAGTATCTATATAGGAATATATTTTAATAGTTTTTGGGTTAATTTTTAACAGATGTAAAATAATTTATTGGGTACCTGATTTTTTTTTCTTGTAAAGGATTGTTGTGTTAAAGTAAAATATTTTTTTTTGATTTATCTATTCACCTGTTGCTCTAGTACTCTTATTTCTGAGTTGATTTCTGTAAAAACTCGACTCTCTAATTTGAGCCTTCCAGGACATCCCGAAGAACATAATCTTCCACGATAAAAA
>JBBMJZ010051723.1:0-24591 GCA_037833815.1 Zingiber zerumbet
AAGAGGGGTTGATTTCTGCTACGAGCCGAAGAATGACAGAGCGGACTGAGTCGCTGAGCGGGAAGATCGACCGAGCAGTAGCTTTCGGAACAGACCGAGCGAGCTTATAGCCGATCTGATGAGTAGAGAGACCGAGCGAGTTGAAAGTCGACCGGGCAGCTTAGCCGAGCGAGCTTGGAGATCAAGTACCGAGCGAGATCAAGATCGGTCGGGCAGATAGATCGAGTAAAGCAACCAAGTGGTTGGTCGGGCTGAGTAGCAGAGTGACCAACTGAGCGAAAGGGCGAGCGGCCGAGCAAACTAGAGGCAGGCTGGGCAAAGAGGCCGAGCGAGCTGGAGGCCGGCCAGGCGAAAACTAGAAAGCGACCGGACGAGCGCGTTTCCAAGCGACTGAGTGGGCAAACAGACAGGTGCCGGTCGGGCGAACAGAGCAAGTCGGGCAAAAATGCCGAGCGGAGAGGCTGGCCGGGAAAGTAGCCGGTCGGACTGAGGCCTGCGATTGACGCAGTTTCCTTGAAACAGATTCGCCCACCTCCGACTGTGCTTCGAGGCTTACTCAGGTCCTCTGTTTCCCAGAATACAACGATTGATTATGATTCCCACCAAGCACTGGTGATCATTTTGCCTCGACCAGTCCGGCATTCAACGCGCGCAGGTTGTGCCCGCACACGAGTCAACATAGTTTAGTGCAATCCGGGCTCTAGATTTGCACCCTTTGCGCACCCACGCGTGAGAGAACCTCTCCTCATGCATTTATTCACATCCTTAATACATGTGAATCAATATAAATCAACCAATATATCAAGACACTCCCAATATAAAATTAAAATCTCATTCACAATAAAACTTCTATCCACTCCCACCTCTTCTCTATTCACACCTATTCCACGTATACAACTCTTTCCAAAAGCTTTTTGACATTCAGTATTCCCCAACCTTACTCGAAATATGATTAGATAAAATTGAAAGAATTGATTTTATATCATTTTTATTACCTTCATAAATTTTAATTTGTTGCTCCAACCATCATTTTGTCAACCTTTAGACATCCCCTTGGATCCCTTTTATATAGCCTTCAAATACTTTAAGCTTCATGTTTTGTTCTGCTAATTTGTCATGTATCAATCAATTAGATCGACCATCAATTAACTAGTTTTCGGATCACTTCAACTTGTAGTTTACCAACAACTACTTGACTAGAATGCGCCGTCAGTTGATTGGACCACTGTAACCCTATGTCATTCGACAATTATAGCACATCTTTGTCAAATCAATCACACCTTCAAAACCTCTTGCTATAGCATCACTTGGTTGGAATTCATCTGCTACTTGACGGTCGGTTATAAGTTGATCCCATGATTTATCTTCTTTACATAACTTGAGGACAGATTGTGAAGGACGCTTGGGGTGAGCATAATCACCTTTTACTATAACTTGATTAGAATTCATCACTAATAGATTGGCCATAAATTTTCGACTATCCAATTGACTTAGCAATGTATATAAATATTCTATTAATTGGTTGATTAACTTGAGTAGACTCGTTATTCAACTCAGCTCACTTGTCAAATGAGATCATTCTAATAATCATCTATGTTGAATTTGCTCTCTCCTATGGATACGCCTTTCAACTCGCATAGCTCGTATGCCAAAACTCACCTTCGACAACTTGACTTCGACATTGGGATCATCTTGTGTCACATTACTCGTCCCTTAGATACATCAAACCAACGACTCACTCCATGTGTTATCCTTCATGCTTCTCTTATATAGTTTGCCTCCTCCTTCTAATATCATCAATGTTGTATCTCGATGCTCCCTATCTTATAGTCCCTCAAATGTCCTATACTATTATTTTTTGATCTCTAGTGGACCTTGTGCTACCAAGCCAACCAACTTAGTTGCACCTTGAGCTGCTCCAATGCCACCTCAATCCTTCTCATTCTACAATCCCTTGAATGCCTCATATAACTTTCTTCATATTCTATTGGACCTTTAAGCCATTGAGTGGGTTGCCTTGGCAGTGGCAAGTAATAATCAACACTCAACCTCATTAAGTCACGAGTTCTTCAAGTTCCATGTGTGTCCTATGCCCTTGTCCAGTTTAACACATATTAAACATACATGTAAACTTATCTTAAACCCCTTGTAAAAACATCAAAACTTAATCTCGAACATGACTAATTAGGGCACAATTACACCAACAACTAATTAGGCACAATTACACCAACAAGATGAACACTTTCTTTGATGTTTTATTAAGCCATTCAGCCAGCCTTCACAACCTAGCTACTAGCTACTCTTGCGTGAGCAAAGTTGACTACTCTTTTTGTATAGTTGACTCTTTTACGATAGCGTGCAAGATTTTGCTTGGATATACATCCATGATGCCAAACGTATTGTTGCTTACCATGCTTTGTGTTTAGCACAAGTATCCGGCATTTTGGGCCGATTAGTTTTGAAAATAACAGGTTCGACCTATAAAAATTTCATATCGACCATCAAAATAAATTTAGAAGTGCTCATAATAGACGACTTAACAGTCCAATATTGCAAATTTACCATTTCAATGGAGGAAAATGTCATATAATGCGTCGTAACAAGGAATCAAATCGTGAATACTTGGGAGACTACATAGATGCTCCACCGCTGCATCATAGTCTGGAAGCTTGTTGTTTACCATGTTTTTTTTTTAGTAATTCAGCTATTCGAACGAACTAATCCTGGAGGTGACTAGGTATCCAACTATTTGAATAGACTAATTCTGGAGGTAACTGGTTCGATCCCATGAAAACTTTCCATCGGTCTACAGGATAAATCAAAATGCACTAGCAAAAGCCCATCCAAGTGATCAATGTTCTTAGGGTTGTTGTCTTACTAAAGGAAAATTTATATAGTATGCCATAATTAAGATTCAACTCTTAAGTGTCTGATTAACCGGTCGGAGAATTTAATCGCTGGACTATTGTTTACCCTGCTTGAACAACGTAGAAGTGGTTTGAGCGAAAATTATGACACACTAGAGTTATCGGTATTATGAATTTGGTAGGCTAAAATGCAGGTGAACTACAACTTCTACCAACTTCGCTTGGACGTTAATTTTTGTTGAAAAATATAAATTCTAGTAGATAGAGAACAAAACATGATTGTCGTTTGATATTAAAATAGTTGTGAGATGCTATACATATCTTATAACATTGAAACTTCTGATAGGCTACTAGAATTTGTTAAATTCCATCAAAATTTAAAATTTTCCATAAAAATTTATCCTTTCTAGGTTAGGAATGCCAAAATATACTCATATTTTTCTTGAAGTTTTATAAATTTTTTAAGAATCAAATTCTAAAATATTCAAAACTAAGATCATATTCTAGTTTGTGTCAATCAAGCCTTATCACTTAAAACATTTTTATGATCATTTTAAACTCGAATTCACATTATTGACCATAAGATTTATAAGAGGATGAATGAAAAGGTCATTGCAAAAATAAATCACTAGACTGTTTTGGAGGATGACCAAAGTAAAATGGATCAAACTAAAGGGCATCTTTTGGGCTAAAATAAACTATTGCATGTGATTTTGGAAAATCTCAAACACAAGTGTTCTTGTTGGGAAAATTTGTCAAGAAAAAATTTGGTTGTAAGACCATGAACAAGCAAAGAAAAAAAAAAGATCATTATTATTAAAGTGTACATATCCCAACTACTTAACATTGGTTATATGTATTTTTCAATACAAAATTAAAGTTTATATCACTAATAATATGTAAATAAATTATTTTGTTCCTTACATAAATAAGACAAAATCAATAAACAATAAAACTAAGAAGACATGGATAGCATTAGCAGAAGTTCAAATTTACATTACATCTGTAGATGAATCTCTTGTGAATGAATGCAAGAGAAGCTTCACATTCACACAAAATAACTATTTTAAAGTGCTAAAATCCTGATTTATGACAATAGCATGACAAAATAAAGATCAATATAATTACTTTATTTGTATGTTGGTTGCCAGCAAAATAATTTAACAATAAAAAAAATTATGAAAAAAGAATAAAGATAGGGAAAGATTAAGGTTTTATCACCCGTGCTAGTCCCTTCTAGCCATATATATCGTTCATCATCAGAATATTACATTTTCAAGTCCTTACCCTTGTACTATAAGTTATTCACAAATAAATCCCTATAATAACATTAAGGTCCCTAACAAGGAACAAATCTTGCAATCCAAAATATGCAGTGTGCTTATTTTCAACAATATCTACTTGTCTCTTTTAGAAGTTGAATTAAGCATGCATCAAGTGGTTCTCTCCGTGACAAGCCATTCAGAGCCTTGGCTAGCATGAAGAAATGCTTCAGAGAATCAGGAAAGTTTTAACAAGTGAAATTTTAAGGTATAATTCGAGTATTTATAGATACCAGGAGTTGAGCTGAGATTACTCTAGGAGAGTTTTCTCTTTTGTTAATTCTCTCCTCTACTTTTTACCCAAAGCATCAATGCATAACCATTGTGTAATAAGATTGGACAAAGAAAAGGGATCAACAAAGAAACACTCGCAAGATTTTTGTCATTTCTTAAGAAGATATCGTAAGCAAAAAAAGTTACAATAGAATAAGAAAGTGATAAGGGAATGATTGAATATGCCAAGCAGCCCAAGCCTTTATTATCTACCTTCAAACTGACATGTTAATTCTAAAAGAAATCCTCATACCTCTAGCTTGATCAAGGATTTTCATGATTAGATTAACAAACTGATGATGGGTAACTAGCATTTGAGGTGGTTTCTGTAAGATGATAGAGAATAGTGAGATGAAAAGAGAGAGAAGGATTCGAAATGAAGAGAATTGATAAAGAAAGAGAATTCCTTCTTGAGAGAGGAAAAATGTCGAGTCCTATTGCAATACATACACAAACCATGCAAGTAGTTCAGCATTGGTGCTTTTCTTAACAACTGAAAAATATGAAATTGAAAGACTACAAGGAAGAGTAAAGAGTACTAGTATGATTGATAGCTTTTTGAGGTATACCACAGGCAAGGAAATAGTATCATAGGTATCAAAGGGAGATTTCAAAAAAGAGCATATCCAATACTAGGTGGATCTACCAGATCTATGCATATCAACCAACAATCACCTCCTGTTTAATAGGAATTGGAAGACAATTCAAAAAGGAAAAGAAAAATTTAACAAACAAAAATTGAAAATGGCACTGTTAACAAAGAAAGATAGCAGCAACTGCAAATAGACAATCTCAACACCTTGAATCCTAGTTATTATCCCTATCAGTTTAGCACATATGAGCAACCTCAAGATAAGGAGGCACACGTCATGATGCCATACATGGCATATAACTCCTACATTCCATCAGATAAATTTGTTTCATGCAATATCAAATTGAATCCATGTCTCAGTTTCATATACACGAGAGAATTTGAAATCAGCTTTGATGAACAAACATGAAATGAGAAAGAGAAATCCTTGTCCATGAGATTCGCTAGAATACAATTCGAACATAGTCACAAAATTACTACAGCCACAAATTCATTATCTAAACACGGTTTAGGAAGGGGACAAACCAGAGCAATGGATAAGTCTTGACTCCACGACTACCCTACGCAAAAGGGCGAGGCAGTGAAGAATCCGATCTGTACCCGAGGATCCTTCTACTGATAGCTTTGGGATCCTTCCGATCATCGCTGGCTCCGGAGTCGAATTCATCATGCACCCACCCCACCGACTTCTGCGCCCCGCGGACCAACTGCGAGATCCCTAGACCCAGCCAAAAAAATCAATAAAAATCGAATTATCTTCAAAAATTTTCATCCAAATAGACAATCACAATCCACCTAAACAAGGATGGAAGGGAAGAGATGGGAAACAGTGTGGTACCTTGTTTGACGGACTGTCGGTTCTGGCGGATCTCGTGGACGGTGGCGGCGAGCTTCCAGTAGAGAGGGCGGCCGATGTAGAAGGCCGCGAGTAGGAGGAGGAGGGCGGCAGCTAGGCGGAGAGAGAAGCGAGCTGTGGAGGCCATAGCGGTGTGCTTGCTGTATTCTGCTCGCCTCTGCAATTTCGATTTGGCATTATTATCCAATTAATGCAAGTTTGTTATATATATATATTTTTACATTTAAAATAAATCGATTTAATTTTATCAAAAATACTATACATAGAATATTTTATATAAAAGATTCTTTATTAATTTGATTAAAAATATTTAAACATATCAAAATAAAATAAGCATTTTGAAAGAAATATGATGTGACATTTTAATTATTTTTTTAAGAAAAAGATGATTAAGACACCCATTTGATTTTTACCCAAAATATTAAATGGCCCATTTTTAACCAAAAAAAATTATATAAAATTTTAGTGACACATTAATATGTTGAAAATGAAAAAAAAAAATTGTATAAAATCTTTATATTTTCAAGAAATGGTATAAAGCTTGGAAATGAATTAAATGCTTATTATTTTCATCTATTTTTGTTTAATATGCATTTATGTGACTTTTATATTTTTCAAAACAACCAAAATTTGATTGGCTTGCTTTTCAGCAAATCAAAATTTTCAATCATAGTAAATAAATTCCAAAAGCCCAATAATATTAAAATATATTTTAAGTACCAAAATTTATATAGAGAGACCACGTGAAATTATAAATAATTTTCTACAATAAGACTATAATCAGTGGCTCCACTTCTAATTTCCTCCATATTTACAGTTAAATTCTGATTAGCATCTGATCGTAATTCACTACAATATTTCCCTGGATTCATATTCCCATTTAAATTATAGTTTGAATCAAGACAAGTGACCAGAAGCCGTCTAGAGGCTACCAGCGGTGGACGAACAGCCAGACTGTCGGATGCCAAGTGGTGGGGGACATTTGGGCGCCCTCTGACCGTCTATCTGACTCAAATTATAATATAGATGGGAATATAACCTAAAGAAAGATCGCAATCTGGAATCCAACCATAATTATAGAAGAGATGCAGAGGGGATCAAAAAAAAAAAAAAAATGGACAAGAGGAACGACTCTTACAATCACTACTCCTTTCTTACTCTACCTATCTCTAGCATCATACTATATACATTGTCCATCATCATTAAGCTGAAACTTCGAAGGTAGCGAGATTTCAAAACCATTGTCATAAATAATCTTCAGTAAAAGAAAGGAGGTATAAAGCTAAATCAAGTTCATTGTGGTCAACTGGTAATCAAACACAGTAATGCAAAAGACAATATCATGTCATCATCAAATAGTAAGATAAAAAGATTACTAGCCTACACAACCATATGATTCCCATAATCTAATCATCAGTTTGAGGTTGTTATCCTAGGTTCCAACCCTAGAGCATATCAATAATTTGCTCGTGATATTGCTCTTCCCTATTTATGGAGGTCGTAGGATTTCTTGCAATATCCATTGCTCGATCAGTTGTATTGTGAAGTCCTTCTTGAGTTATGCAAATGATCATTTCGTCCAAGGGGCGGAGGTCGTTTTGGTTGTGCTAGATGAGTTTTCTTCTCATCTCTTTACTCTTTGTCATGTTGTTCCTCAAGGTAAAAAGTGAAATCATCATGTTAGTAACTCTGCCAAGATGGCTCATATACTCTGGAATATGATAAATCACGATGACCTATTCAATTTTAGCCGAACGATCTTCCTAAATAAGGAGCACGAGATAACTTGAAATAATATTTACACCCCTCTGGAATTGAATCATGTATCTATGTTGTCATGCTTGCTCCTAAACAATAGAAAATTGCCTTGATTCTATTTGGTTGTACTTTTTAGATAAATGTTGAATTGTTATAGTAAAAGATGATTATGTTCAATTAAGACATTGCTCATAGTCCGTCTCTAAATTATAGCAACGCTAACATTCGCGGATGCAAGGAATGCAATAATTACATTGTCATAAGGCATATAATTCATCTAGTGCTTCCCACGAGTAGGAAAGTGTGTACCTAAATTGTGCAAAAAACTAAAGGATATTAGGAGCTCCCCTTGACACTATGATCATAAAACTTAATTTTAACATACTTTTTATCATGACGAGGTGCATCAATATAAATTGTGAAAAAAACTAAATGATACCTCTGAGTTTACATTAGGAGACTTGCGCTTCCTCTCATATGCTCATTGGGTTGCCTTCCATTTGGGTATGAATTGTGGTAGTGTCCTTTCTCAATGCAAGAAAAAACATATTATGTGCTTCGTTCCTTTGAGTATCATAGATAAGACTTGAAAGGATGTTTAAAATCTTATGCCACGTGGATTATAGCTTCTACAAATCATGGCATAACTAGAATAAAAAAAATTGTAAAGCAATGACATAGAACCTGATTGCAGTGAAAGTGTCATTGCTGTAGTGTCATCTGAAAGATCCTGAAAAAAAATAAAAAAGCGAAAGTAAATGGGGAAGATCTCCCAAGAGGCTTAGGGATGACGACGCCGAAAAGTTTTTGTCAATGGGGAACAAAAATTAAGTCAAAATAATCCCTAAACCTTTGGAGACCAGCCCTGTCCTATATAGTGCACATTCATTATCAATCCATAGATGATAATGAATGCATATAATGGGTTATACACATGTGAGGTCTACATCCAATAATCTGATACCCGATAACCTTAAGTTAGATCACTTAACGAGTTTCAGTATCGCAAGTCTTAAATCACATGTGAGCCCACCTTAAGGGATATTAAATCCAATAATCTCCCACTTAGGTTATATGTGATTATAGACAACACACGAATATAACTTTAAATGATATCATACCTAATGGGTACAGACTATCCCTATAAATAATATGGTCCATTAACTTTATTAGTATAATATTAAAAAGGTTATAGATACTATATATAATCATAACAAGCCCCAACAATAATCACATTACCAATGTCATTAACGACATAGATCAAGATGTGTATGTGTTAACGGAAATGATATAAAATATAATCAGTACATGCCAATTTCCAGCTAGTCTTAAGGTGACCTCGAAAGAGGTCAGATCATATTTGCAAAATACTTTATACTAAACTGCAATAACCAATTATGATCAACTTTATGATTCTAAAAAAAAATCTATATACCATATTTACAAACATCAAATACTAAATAGCAACAGTAAATCATGACATATTTTATTCAGAGGGTTAAGCAAACAAAAAATCCATGAATATGTTAAACTTTAAGTACATACAATAATAAAAACACATATTTATCTTTATTAATCAACATAGAGTAATAAAATAAATAAAAACAGACTCCTACTAGATGAGTTCTTCTTCCATAAGGACTTATATCCACAACATGCGTATGAAACACCTTATGCACAAAGCTTTTGGTAAGTGGATCGACCAACATAGAATATGTGCTCATGTGCTCTATCATGACCTGACAACTCTAACTTTTTATTTAACCGCTAGAAACTTAATATTGATGTGCTTAGACTTTGATGAATTATGGTTATTCTTGGCATAAAATTATGAGACTTTATTATCACAGTAGATATTCAGTGTCCTATCAATGTCATTAATGTTCTGCAATGCTGTGATGAAGTTCTCAGCCAAATCCCATGATTGGATACTTCGTAACATACTAGCAACTATGTCTCCATAGTAGAAGAGGCTATTAGCATCTGCTTGATGCTTTTTCAAAATATAGCCACTCTAACAAATATAAAAATATAGTCCGAAGTAGACCTCTTGCTATCTAAGCATCCGACAAAATCAGAGTCTGAATATCCAATCACCTCCAAGTGATCTGATCTTCGATACGTGAGCATATATCATTTAGTTCTTTACAAATATTGCATCACTCTCTTAATCGCTTTCCAGTGTGACGGGCCTAGGTTACTAACATATTTGCCAAACATCTTCACCATAAATGCTATATCTAGTCGAGTACAAACTTATGTATACATGAGACTTCCCACTGTTGATGCATATGGAAATTGTTTTATCTCATTTATTTCTAGTTCAAGTCATGGACACTACTGTAAGTTGAACTATCACCTCTTGATACAGTTGTGTCACAAGGTGTATAATTCTACATGTCATACCTTATAAGCACCTTTTTAATATAGGTATGCTATGAAAGTTTAAGAATGTCTCTTGAATAATCACGACAGATCTATATGTCTAAAACAAAGTATACTTCACCAAGATATTTCGTTTCAAAATTACTAGATAGAAATGACTTGATTTGATGCAACATACTCTTATTATTGCTCGCAAGCAATATATCGCTCACATACAACATACATATAACAAACTTGCTTCTACAGAATTTGATATATATGTACTAATCAATAGGATTCTCCTTAAATCCAAATGAGATAACTACTTGATCAAATTTTCGATACCATTGACGGGACGCCTGCTTCAAATCATAAATAGATTTCTTTAATCTATATACTAGGTTCTTTGAGTCTTAGACTTAAAGTTATATGATTGCACCATATATATAGATTCCTCTATGTCTCCATTGAAGAATGCAGTCTTTACTTCCATTTAATTATAATGAGCTACTAATATCATGATTATCCTAAGAGAATCTTTCGTTGACACAGGTGAGAAAGTCTCTTTGTAATCAATGTTTTCTTTCTGAGTGAATCTCTTGGCAACAAGACGATCCTTATATTTTTCGACATTACCCCTTGAATCCCGCTTTGTTTTAAATATCCATTTACAATCAACGGGTTTCTTATATTCAGGCAATTCAATAAGTTCTCAAATACCATTGTCTACCATAAACTTCAACTCTTCTTGCATGACAGTAATCCACCTTTCAAGGTTAGAGCATTGTATAACTTCTTGAAAGATGTATGATTACTTTCCAACCCTATATCAAAATCATGCTCTTGGAGATAAACATAATCACGAGAATTTGTGATCTTCATTTCCTTATGGATCACCTTAAAATCACTTGTGTTTGATGTAGTTGAGGTACTTGCTCATCAATATAAGGCAAAACCTCAGGTGATGAATCCATTCTCTTTTTCCACTAAGAGAAGTCTCCTTTGAATTTCAATAGATGAATGTTTGAGTCAACCATTGTGTTGATAGTGCTCTTCTCGGTGATGAATCCGGTGAAGGACAACCTTACTCTGATACAACTTGTTGAGGATCGATAGCTCGCTAGAAGGGAGATTGAATAGGCGATCACCTTAAGTTTACTTTCTTCTTACAATTTGTTAGCGCGTAACAGAATAATAAATACAAAGAAGAGAAAGCAAACTCTAACAAGATTGTTTAACATGATTCGGAGATAGCTTACTCCTACTACACGGCTTGTCCTTGAGGTGGACAAACTCTATCCGTCAGTGGATTAGTCCCCGGTAATCTCCGGTTAACTCTTACTCCTTCTTGATGAAGTAAAACCTCTCACAAGGCACTCTTCTTCTTTACAAGATTGAGAACGAGGATTGGAAGAAGAGTATTAGGCTTGGAAGCTTGATAACAATGACATAGGAGTATTCAACAAGAATCAATAACCTCCTTCATACCCCAAGCTTCCTTTAAATAGAGAGGAAAGAGTTGATCTTGTGTCAACTCATTTTTTGCACCAGTCGACTGCATTGCCATTAGTCAACTGGTGTGACCATTGGACACAGCCAACGACATTCCATAGAATCTGCAATTCTGTTTAACAACTCTTTACTAGTTGATTGGCATCTCCATCAGTCAACTAATCTTCACAACTGTTAAACACAAAACCATTTTTGCCTTCATGATCCTGGATCAGTCAACTGATCTTTTTATCAGTCAACTGCCCCATTACAATCACTCACACTCATCCTCTCCGGAGTTGCCCTTGAAACCCTCTTTCTCAGCCTTCATTCCTCAGATACACTTGAGCTTAAGACTCCTCTCCGTGTCATCCTTCATATTGCCTTGCAGTCCACTTCCCTTTGCTCACTCCTTTGATCCTCGTCTTGCGGTCCCTTGGATGCACCATCCTTCACCGATCTCAAGGACTCAAGCCATAGGATGCACTTACCAACTTTAGCCGCACCAAGTTTCTCAAATGTGGTTCACCAAGTCTTGTACGACTCAAACACACATATTAAACACATATGAAACCTAACTTAAACTCTTTGACACACACATCAAAATCATGATTATACCTGATCAAACTTAGGTTGATTGCACCCACACAAAGGACATTATTAAAGTAACCACGTGCCTAAACAAGACTTTCCCAAAATGACCAACCTAAAGAACTTAATATTAGATTTTGGTCTAACTAACCCATGTTTGACTATGGTAGCTTCAGCTAGATCTACTAAGTCTAGTACACCAGGTAGAACACATATGATTCAGCTTAAACACGCATTCAACAAAGTTTCCTTAGTTTACTATCATTTCAATCAATTCTGATGTTATGTTGTCAAGGTTGGTTAAACTTTTTTTTATTTCTAACCATTCTAAATCTTTAATTAAAATTAAACATGCATATTTAAAACAGTAAATTAACCAATCATACATTTAATAGGATAAAAATATTTTTCTATTGCCTCATGAATCATAATCTTGATATGGTCTATCTAGGTAATAAATTTGATCTTTGCAGACCCAATATTGGTTTAGTTCATTTAAGTTAAGCAAACATGCTTTAGGTACATATATTTGGACTTGATTTCTAACATTTTGACTAATCAAAGATAACTATGACTTATTTAAAGTGTTAGCTTTGTACCCGAGTCTAGAATTATTATACACAATTCATTGGGACACAAACATCATATTCAAACACTTGGAACCTTAATTGAACTTCTCCAACATTTTCTTGAGTCCCTCCACTTGACCTTTCAAGATGAAATTTTGTTCCTCAAGTTTTGCAACTTAAATTGAAATTCCATCTTGAACATGATTAGTTGAGGGATTCAAGTTGATTGCTCCGTGAGGTGGTTAATTTCCTTAAGTAGTAAGTCAATTTGATCCTCAAATTTAGTCAATTTTTTAAACAAGCATTTAATTATTTTAAGCATTCTATATTCAGAAGGGGTGGTTATCTCATTTAGCTCTTCTGAAACAAATACAAATCCATGTCATCTCTCGGACTTGGAATCGACTCGGACTCGTCATTTCTTGCCATAAATGCCAAGAGGTTTGACTACTTTGGTTCCTCCACATTTGACTCTTCTGAAGATGATTTGCCCCAAGTAGCCTTGAATGCTTTTCTTCTTCTTAAAGACTTCAGCTTCTCCTCTTTTAGGTTAGGACACTTATGTTTGGAGAGATCCTTTTTTTGCATCCATAGGACGTTACCTTAGATTTTGATGTGTTTAAGGTGTTTTGTACTTTCTTCATATTTCTTTTGGTGAACTTCTATTTAATAAACATCTTTTGTATCATATTTACTATTTCCTCTTATTTCTTTTGGTGAACTTCTTTTTAATAAACATCTTTTGTATCATATTTACTATTTCCTCTTCGTTGTTCAAATCTGAGTCTGACTCGCTGTCAAATTCTTGTTTGAGTCTAGACTTGGACTTAGCTTCATTGCTTTTGTTTTGACCTACATACAAAGCTATACCCTTCTCAATCTGACAAGAGTTAGTTTGTTCATGTAATTCTAACTAGCAAAATAGTTTGTCTAATTTAATAAAAGAAAGATCCTTTGAAACTTTATAGGCATCTACTATAGACGTTCATAATGCATTTTGAGGGAAAGAATTTACAACATATCTTATTATGTCCTAATTTTCGAGTTGGTAGTCGATGAGATGAAGTCCATTGATGATGTCTTTGATTCTTGTGTGTAGTTGAATCACGGTGTCTCCATGCAATATTTTAATATTGAATAACTGATTTAAGAGTAGATCTTGTTTAGTTACCTTTAAGTCGTCGGTTCCTTCATGCAATTTTACTAGTTGGTCCCATAATTTTTTTGGAGTTATCGAATGGACCAAATCGATTGAGCTCCTCTTTAGTTAGGCCGTATTGGGGTGTGTTCATCACCTTGTAGTCGACTTGGGCTTTCCTTTCATTTCAAGATTCTACTTTTCTAGGTTTAGTTGTTATCCATTCAATTGAGGGTGGGTATCCCTGTATGATTGTGAACCACACATATCGATGTCAGATTTGATGCAGCACTTCATCCTTCGTTTCCAATATTTAAAGTCTTCTCCATTGAATAGTGGAGAATAGATCATATTGTATCCTTCTTGGTGAAACATCAACATTCTTACAATAAGAGAAAAACTGAAAATATATTTTTAAGGCTCTCTTGAGATTAGTAGTGCAAGATAAAAGAAATAATGCTATAAAGAAAGAAGGCTTTTTTGAAAAATAGAAAAGATTTTGGTTGGATTATAGTAGAGAAGAGATCAATTAAAATCTTTTTGAAGTAAATAAAAATAAAATAGAGTTTGCAACGGAATAAAAAAGAGACACGTTTTCTTTTTACTTCGTTTGCAATTCCGTGACTACCACTCCAAGGCCCACGATCCTTGATTACTTTCGTTAGACAATCCACTAATAATTGAATCATACAGAATCAGAAGGATAGTAATTAGAATGTTATCTCCGTACAAATAAAATGAAAGCTATATAAAAAGTATATCGATAAAGGAAGCAAAGTGATGAAACTTTCATTATCGGTGAACCTTCCGACATCGTAATAGCATGAGCTTGCACGAAACTTGAATGAGCGCAGTAGAAGTCCAAATAATGGAATCAGTGTCATCTCAACTCAAATCCCGAGGTCTTTATATAGGCATTGTTCGATCAACTAAAAGATGGTTCAATCGATTGAACCAAGCATCGATCGACTGAACCTCAGTGTCTTTCCTTCTTTGCTCAGATCTAATCCGTCCAATCCCGTAAATCACGCGATTTGGTCGATTGATCTTGATGAATCGTCGACTGAACCTGAATCTGTCTTTTCTATGTTGATTTGATCTGATCTTTATCATTGCCAAAATTGGATCGATCGACTGATTCAAGGTTTCGGTCGATTGATAAAACCGTGTTTCCAAGTTTACAAAACTTGCTTGTGTCTATGCCATGCTGACTGGATCGACTGAACCACCTGTATAGTCGACCGAACCCTCAGTTAACTAAAACTTTGTTCAATTTACAAAATAAAGTTAACGTAATAACAATATAATAATAGTTATGCAAAATAGAATTAGATAGATATGAATATGCATGAGTAGTATGACAGTTAGGACTGTCTTGATCTCAACTTAAAAACCTCCTAATTTCTTCAATTTGATCAACGCCTAAGGCTTGTCCCTACCGGGATACGACCTCATTGCACTCTCTCTAAGAGCTCACCTCAACTCGCCTATCAAATATCGAGTCCTCCAAACCTATTTAGAGTTTAACTACTTAGTATCGGATCGGCCTACCAAGGCTTCCACTTGATTCAATATCGGATCCTCTAGACCTATTGAATCCACCTGCCAGATGTTATGTCCACTTGATCCATCTGAACTTCATGTATGATTTCCACGATCTACTGAGGTTCAACTGACCTATTAGAATTTTTCAAATTGAACATTTTGCATACTTGATCAATGAATCAAATAACAATAATACTTAACTTGAACTTTTAATAACATCAAAATATATGTTTGATTTTAGTACTCCCTGCACCAACATCTTCAATATCTAACGTGATGAAATATTCCATCCTTACCTCTAATAGGCAAAATCTTTGAATCCAAATGATGGTGGTGCTCGAACATCGAAACCTAGCCCATCTTAAAAGTCTATCTTAATTCTGGTTCCTCTAACACCTTACCCTCTCGATGGAAAGTTTAATCAAACAACCAACAAAGTTCTAATACAAATTGTTAGATTAGTGAATGCAACTTGAGGGGATGAACAGATGCTCATTCTCTTTCTTTGATAGATCATACTCGTTTACAAGATATTAATGTGCAACAAAAATACAATAATAAACATCAAAACACACACAATCAGACAACCATACAAACTAATTTACATGGTTTGAAACCCTAATTCCTACTCCACAACCTATCTATTGATAGATTACCCTGGAAATCCCTACAACCTTTTCTCCTCTTCTGATACCTTCTAGAAACAGAGAAATCTCTTGCAATAACCTATTCTTACAGCAATGCAACTGAGACAAAATACAAGCAAATATAAACAATACAATAAATGAAGATTAGAACAATGAGAGCTCTTTTGCTTGTTTGGATTGCTTCGAAATAGCTCTTAAATCTAGTAGCACTCCCCAAGAAACCATCCAAGAGCTGATGTCAAACCTCTCCTTAAATCCCACTTTAATCGAGCTTTTATTTGTTCTGAAATATGTCAATCAGTTGATTATTTTATCTCTGACAAGTCGACTAATTTTCACTTCAATTGACTGCTCGACTATAACACGCAAGGAATTCCAAAGTTGCCATGGCCTTACTTATCATTGGCTCTTTCCTATTTTTATATTTCGGCATCAGTCGACTAATATTACATATCACTTAACTGCTCATGACATTAGGATTAACTAGTCAATTGTTCACTTGAACAAAACCTTTTGTTTATTAGCATTTCAGCCCGAGTCAATTGTTCCATCAGTAGACTGCCATCTTCGGCAGTCAACTGCTTCAAACCACAAATCCCTGAACAACCTTTTATGGTTCTAAATTCTTCAATCGACTCTCATAAACTCATCAGTTGACTGACAATCCACATCATCTGATTCTATAAACCTAAAATCTGACCAAATCACAACTTAATAATTTTGAATTCATTAGGACTAATTAGTATTCTGATTCCAACCACCCTAAGGTTGAATCCGTGTCGTACAAAGAGATCTTGTATCTTTAGGACTTTCTCATTTTCTTAATATAAGTTGACCTCGACGTACTAGGATTTTATCCTTAGTATCTAATTGATCTCATCTTACTAGGACTTCCCATGCCCTGCTTACATCTATTGGCTAGTATCTCTACCTCAACCTAGCAGGATTTCTATTTGTCTAGTCTCAAGTCAACCTTAATCCGCCAAACTTTCAATACCTAGAGTTCACTCCTCTAGGACTTTTAATGTATAAAGACTAATTTTTTGGGACTTCAACCATTGTCTGACGTCTAGTCATTTTGACTTGTCAGGACTTCATCATTTGCTTAGAGCTCAATCCTCTAGAACCTCACTACTGGTCAAGCATGACTTGTCTAGACTTCCATCTCGGCTAAACATCAAGTCCTCCATGACCTTCTTCACTTGCCTAATATTTAGTCCTCTTTGACTTATTAAGACTTCCACTACAAACACAGGTTGAAATTCTACATTGCCAAGTGTTTAGTTAACCTTAATCCACTAAGGGGGTGCTTGGTTCACATGAGGGAATGGGAATGAGAATGAGATTGATAGAAGTGGGTAATGGGAATGGGGGGTTTCCCATTCCCCTCCTTTTGCTAGGGAATGACTCATTCCTATGTTTGGGGTAATGAATCCGTGGGACCCACCACTAATCCCCTAAACCAAGCACCCACTTTGAATCCCTTTCCCATTCCCAACTCTCATTCCATCCAACCAAGCACCCCCTTAGTTTTTATTCCCTGTCAACTACTTATTGGACTTCAACACTTACAAATGTCTGGTCAATCTCAACCTACTTGGACTTTATTTACTATCAAATATCACATCAATCTTGGCCTACTTAACTCATCCAATCAACATATTGTTTAAACATTAAAAAAACACATCCTTGGTCTTATCAAGACTAAGCTACACTGATTGCACCAATACAGTCCTCACCTAAAAGAGCATTCAATGCAAGGATGAAACCTTGGATTTGAATCTTTCAACACTCTTAATTGTCTTTGGCACTTGATATGAGTATAGGAGAGTTCAGAGAAAATTCAAAGAATTTTTACTAACGAACGACAATGTTAAAGTTTTGGTCAATTAGTGAAACACTTAGGTTGCCTCAACAATTTTAAGTCGACAAACCATAAGTGTTAGGTTAACCTAACTTACATATCATAAGTTAACTCTAAAATTTTCTACTTAGAGTGATTCACCATAAATATTATGTTGACTAACTTTTCTTGTCATCCTATAAAGGATTAATTAATCACACCTTGAGAAAGTTTGTCTTTAAAAATTTGCCTGCCAAGGTGACCAAGGCCTACCCTCAACCCAAAGGTTTGCCTCTTGGAATATGCAATCTTGACAGGTTGACTAGCCTTCAAGAACAAAGTTATCTAAAACCATTTAGGTCATCTCTTCACTTAGCATCACTTTTGTCCAATTCACAAATCAATATAACTTGACCCAAAGGCACTATTAAGTTTATTTGGCTTAAAGACTAAGTTCTCCAGGTAGCAACTCCCACCTAGAAACTAGACTTGTTTCACAAATAAGTCGCTGAAATAAGCCCAAAGGAATGGGAGCAGATCTCCTGGTCCACAAAAAAGTGGACCGGGGGATGGATCACTCTTAATTGCGATCGGAAAGTGACCATGACTCGACCGTAATTTATTGTGATACCTTCTTAGGTTCACCGTCCCCTCTAAGTTATAGTTTGGGTTGGAGCAAGCGGCCGGAGGCCGCCTGAAGGCCGCCGGAGGTGGGCAAGTGGCCAAGCTACTGGGCACCGAACGAGGGGCGGCCTCCGACCGCCCACCCCAACCCAAACTATAATCTGGAGGGGACGGTTAACCCAGGAAGGGATCGCAATCAATTGCGACCGGATCGCAGGCACGATCCGGCCGCAATTAAGAGTGGTCAATCCCGTGGTACACCTTTTTTGTGAACCAGGAGATCTGGTCTCCAAAGGAATACAATACTTGTCATAATTAGTCGTCGGGTGAAAGTCTAACTTGACATCTTTCATCGAGATACAAGCTCCATGTTACTCCAAGTTCATTCCATTTCACACATCAATTAAGCTTTCTTCATGACTCCTATTGGATTTGAAAATGGTTTAAGTAAATATGCCTGGTCTTCAGGAGTATATTATCAATTAAAATGATCTTTTAAACTTAAATATAAATATCAAAACATCCGAATTAACGCTAACCACAAGGAAAAAAATATTTTCCCAACCAATATGACAAAGCTCAACTCTAAATATGATAAATAAAAATTGACATGAATGATTCCAACATATAATATGAGTGGCATAAGTTAACTTACTACTACATAAAGAATATGAGCAAATATGGTATGATACAAATCGTCGCCTCTAGATAGAATCATGTATGGTAATTTAAGTTCTATTTAAAAAAGACAGAATCTTGTAAAACCCACAATGTCTACACTGGCTTCCAAATAGAACTAGATGGTCATTTTGGAACTAAAATGGTACCTGCATTACTATTTTAACGTCTAGACAACAACATTGTACTATAGCTAACTAATTCAATATCGTTTAAACTACCTGTTGGGGATTCAAATTGGAATATCAGTACATAAACAGGAACTTGATTCTAAGGTTATAAACTATGGTCAAATGCAAAACTGAACATCATATACTTTACGGTATATTCATGCAAACGAGGAAGAAAAATAAGACAAAAATCTTGTGACACCTTAACTATGCAAGTCAGCCCTTCCTTGCTTATAGAAACAAATGAGAACACCAACAAAGTTCCAGTGTTTATTAACTAAATGAGCATTGTAAGCTTTCAAAGGTTCCCATGTCTCTGACCTGGCTTTTTATTCTGTTCCATCAATAAACTTATGTGTCCTTTGTACTCGGTCAGATTGTTCATTTAACCAATTCTTGCAGACCCTTGACATTATTCACGGTCATGTTCAGATCACATAACTGGGAGGTTTCATTCAAGAGGTCTGACAAGGCATCTACCCATAGCAATTTCCCCCTTTATAATTGGTCTGGTATTTACTACATGCATCTATTGGTGTCGATGGGTCTTAGCATTAAGATAGTGGACAAATCAAGTACTACAGAATATATGAATTTACAGATCTCATACATATTCCTAGATTAACTTATGATAGTTAACTTTTATATAAATGTATGTGGGTGAGGAACCAGAAAAGGAACTCTAACTTGAAATAAGAATAATCAGTGTGTCCTTCAATCTTGCATATCATCTACTGATTACATAGAAGAAAGTTATCAGAAACTAAGGACATCAAGATATCTAGAATTGAACAACTCACATGCATATACTTGTAAATGGAGAATACGTGTGATCAGAACAACAATTAGAAGTAAAACCCCAAATAATAATAATAATAATAAACATGAATCATCATAGTTTATACAAAACTAACCAGAATAAGGTATATATTGGACAGTAACTTCAAAATGTTCCACATACAATTAGGAGTTTAATTTAGTATTACATTTCCAAGGTGCAAATGACAATCATCTAAACATAACAGTTAGCTACATACAGCTGAAAGTTTTAGGATATGCAAAATTTACAAGTGTTACTAACTAGTATCATTCTCATAAAATTCTAAGAATATTTTATCTCGACCTCATAGTTTACTTAATTTTCCATTTTCCCCAATAATTTGAAATTTTATATTTTCTTCCTATTGTTCTCAAAATAGAAACAAAATACCATTCACTATCACTTTCAATGACATTTTTTTCTCCTGCACAAACAGGGATTTCTATATCACGTGATAATAAAACGAGAGTATATCTGAAAAATCAAGTTTCAATGATCTGATTAATTGGATACAATAAAATTAATTAGTTTGACATAAAGATATCATACTTTTTTATCCAACATCTTGCATTATCACCATATTACAACAATCACCTTCTTCTATTAGAGATAATTAATGGATCATGAAACAAAAAAATATCACCAACCAAATACAATAAGGAGAAAAAGGAGGAAGAGAAGGTAAGGGGAACCTTCCAACCATACTTACACTTGAGGAACAAAGTTTGAAGCTTGTTTGAGAAGAAATTGTGATGGCGTCTAAAACAATTTGAGAAGAGCTTGTGACCATAAATCTAGAAGTATGCAAGGCGAGCTTCTATGTGAAGAAGTGGAGGCTTAAAATCAGAGCGAAAGTACTATGAATGTACATGAATTATGTGCCTCTTAAGTCATTCATTTCCCTCCATCCAAAGATCTTAATACTTGTTATATATATAAAAAAGGCATCCAAAGCAGAGGGCCGCATGTACAATTTACAATCAAACATCATAGGCTACTAGAGTGATACTAATTAGACAGTTGAGTTAACTGTCACCGATTCAAATGTGATAATAAGCACATTGTTATCCTCTTATATTCCTCTGCTTCCAGAATAACAAATGAAGATGGAACTCATCTAATTGGGCAAAGGAAAGAAGAACCATGCAATGGAAGCATAAACATAGTTCTTCAGTTAAGGCCGTTATAAGTGAAAATTATCTAGGAGAGATCAGTCCTCACCAGTAGGGAAAAGCGTCAGCACCTTCCTCTCGCCATGGCTTCCCCTTCCAGCAGACTCCGAATCATCCGCAAATGACACGGCCGGTGGTGAAGTCAAATGCATCAATCCCATTCCAGGTGACGGCCCGACCGGCTGATGCATGCGGGATTGGGGCATGACACGGTTCAGGAAGCTTTGATCGACCCCTCCTCCGTTAGGCAGTTGTCCGAAATGTCCCAGATGCCTCTGGTGGTAGAGCTGCTGCTGCACGGCGGATGTGATCTGCTGCTGCTGCTGCAGGGCGGCGAAGGGAAAAAAGGGATCAGGGGCCGCGATTGACTCGCGACTCAGGAAATGCTGGGGCACGGGGGCGCTGGCGAAGAGCTGATCCGTGGCGGCGTCAACAGCGGAGATCGGCCCCGCGGCGCCAGAACCCCCGAGGCCCTGCATGCGCTTGAGGTAGAGGCGGTACTTCTGGAGGTGGCTGGCAACGTTCTCGCGGGTGAGGCCGTCGACGCTCATCAGCTGCATTATGGTCTTGGGGACGGCGTTCTTGATGCCGAGGTGCGAGACGGCGTCGACGAAGCGCTTGTGGAGCTGCGGCGTCCAGACGAGGCGAGGGCGCTTGAGGGTGCGGGCGGGCTCGTCGGCGGCGGAGCCGGCAAGGGCGGGGGAGGTGGAGTTGAGGTCGGAGGAGTCGATATCGAAGGGGGGAGGCGGAGGGGGCAGCTGATTTGGGGCCGAAAGGGGGATGTCGAAGGCGAGTGCGAGGTCGGGGGTGATAAGGGTCTGGGACAGCGGCATGAGCTCCTCCGGAGACGGCAGCTGCTCTTCCCAACGCGCGAACCAACTGCTCTCTTCCTCCTCGCTCATCCTCATCCTCCTAGACAGACACAAACAGGGATCGACCTCTTCCTTCCCGCTTCAAGTCTGCAACTCGTTGGATCGAATTTTGAGAGGGAGGAGTAGATCGGGATGGATTCAATTGGTCGTGGAGGAGCGAGTCAAGGCAGGGAGAGAGAGAGAGGGAGAGAGAGAGAGAGAAAGAGGGGAAGTTCGAGGTGGATTTTTCTCGTTTGTTTGTGCAGGCTTGTGAGGATGCTCTGGCTTTGGACTCTCTTTACTCTTTCATATCCGTCTGGTCCAAGTCCATTGTTTTCGGATTTACTATTATTATTATTATTATTATTAAGATTTTTTAATTTAAACCGGCAATGGAGTCGAGAGTGAGATGAACGGTCAGATGGGTTATGTGACGGAGTGTATCGGTCTGTGGGCTAGCTATTTGACAGAGTGAGATGAATTGATTGGTTATCTTGACGGAGTGAAGAATTCTTAATCGAATTTAAGGTGAATTTAAATATTAATTGATATAAATGAATATTCATGTTTAATAACAAGTATTATTTTTATTTTATTATTATAACAAATAAATATAATAAATTAATATAAAATTTAATTTATATATGTTTCTCAATCATAAGTCCATCATGGACCTAAACGGATCATTCCATGACAAACTTTGGTTGATCAAATTTTAATTTAATCCATTTAATGTATTTTGTGAATGAACCAATCTGATAAATCTAACTTAAATTAACGGTCTTAATCAAGAGAGTTCTCTAAATGGGGGTAAGTGTAGAGACACTATCTGAACCTATTCAGGTTACACTAAATATCCATTTATATATTTTTTTAAAAAAAAATATTTGGTGTACGCATGGTGCTATCTGAGTGGAGTTCATATGGGAATGACTTATGACTGGCCGGCCTCTGTTATGCTCTGTTTATATGGAGAGCCGACGAATGAATGAAATAAATTTAAGGCATGAGAAAAGAATGTTAAGAGAAAATTGTTGCATCTTTATTTATCTTGATTAAGAGAGATCGATACATTTGATATAATTTTTATAATTAAAAAAAGATATGTGTGTTATTTTTTTAAAAATATATGGTATAATTTTATAAGTTAAAAATGGTATATGTATTATTTTATATATGATGTAATTTTATGAATGAAAAAAATAGATATATTATTTTTTTTTTCATTCGTTATTTTTTTTCCAATTTTATTAATTTTAATTCTAAAATCATCCGTTCATAATTTATGTTTCTCTAACCTTACAAAATTGTTAATAAAGTAAACGATGAGACACATCTCCTTTAGGAAATTTTTAATGAAGTTTATGGTATGAAAAAAAATTATAGAAGAAAGTTTTAACCACCATATATGGAAGTTGGAAATTTATAATGTTAAAATGATAGTTAAATTTTAAATTTATTTTTTATCTCAAAATTAATAATACTAGTGAAGTTAATAATTAATATGTATAAAAAAATTTGATAAGTAGAGTCTACGGAAAAATTATAGGGATTTTTTTAATAATCCAAGTATCTAATTTTAAAGACTTAACTAATCTTAGAAATGATTAATCAAGTCCCACTAAAATTTTCTATCGGTCTACGGGATAAATGATAAATCATAGAAGTGTTACAATAAGTAGAATGACACCCCCGTGGCCTTCATAGTTCCGGTAAGATTGTCAAAGTTGAATCAGTATTTCTTCTCTCATGAAGGTAAACTTATAGACTTTTTTTATCCTTGGATATTTCGGTCCATGATCACTCAACTTAAGTTTTTTCACTAAATTCAATATAAACATATGTTCTAATAGAGAATCAAACCATGACACTCTCTTCAGCTATGATATACCTTAACTACTACGCCATGTTTGTAGGGATGTTATAAGGAGGGTTTTTTTTATTACGTAAAGAGTCATAATTTTTTTTATGTTTTTAATATGACATTGAAGTGATATATTAAATACTACCAAAAATAGATTATATAAAACTCTATCACATTGAAGATACCCTAAATAAGACATAAGGGTGGTGAATACCATTATAAAAAAAATACATTCGCTATTGATCCTATCCGAAGTTGATGAGATGGAAAGTTAGGGATATGGTGCTCTTGTTGACTATCTGTAGACTTCGCTCCTCCATATAAGACAGACAACGTCAGTGCCAAGCCAGGAAAGGGGCCCCCAGCGTTGATCCTCCGATGCTCAAGTCAGTCACTAGCGATGAAGTATAAGACGGAGCAACAATAAGAATGAATAGTGTAGCACAAATAGTATCTATTGCGTACCTCCGTCGATACTTGGACCCTCCTTTATATAGAGCTCCTGTAGCGCACGTGCACGCTCCCCAAAGTGAGCACGCTTCCCAAAGTTTCTCTT
>JBBMJZ010051987.1:0-24582 GCA_037833815.1 Zingiber zerumbet
GGTGCGGAGGATGTGATAGAATACACCAACAAATCATCATCCTCCCTTTGACGAGTCGGAATAGGTGAGGATAGGAAATAAGGTGTGTCTTCTATGAAGATAACATCAATTGAGACAAGATATTTACAATAACACCTACAACCTTTCTGAAGACAAGAATAACCAAGAAAGATACACTTCAAAGACTTGGGATCTAATTTAGTGACATGCAGACGAACATCCCAAATAAAACAAGAGCTACCAAATATCCTAGGGTTAAAAGGAAACAACAACTTATTAGGAAAAAAAAAGATTTTTTTAAGGGATCTCACCATTAGGAACGGAGTATAACATACGACTGATGAGAAAACATGTTGCACATCAATCCAAAAAGGTTTGGAAACATTCATTTGAAAAAAAAAAGGCGTGCAATTTCAAGAAAATGTCTATTTTCACGTTCAGCCACATCATTTTGAGATGGAGTATCAACACAAAAGGTATCATGAAGCATGATATTCTGACCATATAAGACAGAATAAATTGGACGTATATTCCTTGACATTATCACTTCGCAAAGTACGGATGAATGCATTGAACTAAGTTTTACTTTCAACACAAAAGGCACAACACAGAGAAAATAACTTAGAATGATTTTTGATTAAATATAACTAAGTTACACAACATAAATCAAGTTTAGACAAAATAGGACAAGGACTCCAAATATCAAAATAAACTAATTCAAACGGAATAGTAGCACGTTTATTTACACTAGGACTCGAACTAAGACGTGATATTTTGCAAATTGACACAACTCACAATCTAATAAAGACACCCTACCATAGTGTGAACAAAGCTTCTTAGCAACAGGAGAGATGGATGTCCCAACCTACAATGAGCCTCGAAAAAAGAAGTGACACTCGAGAAAGCAAAAGAATATGAGAGCGGTGTGTAACGAATGTAGAGGCCTTCAGACTCATGTCCTTTACCTAATTTTCTTCGTCAAAAGATCTTGAAATGAAAAAAATGAGATGCTATAGTTAAGATTACGAGTTAGTTGAGCAATTCAAAAGATAAATTAGGTAAATGTAAAACAGAGGTTCAGAGAAAGCAAAGAGGTAGGATTGATAGTGTCAGACCCATGAACACAAGATGGGCACCCATCAGCTAAAGTAACGGTAGGAAGTGTTAACTTTGGACTGAAAAGTAGAAAAGAAACTAAAATTACATGTCATATGATCCGTGACAGCAGAATCAATGACCTCTTTGGAGGATGAAGAAAGAAAACATTTGTTTTGTTTACCTAAATTAGAAATAGCAGTGGAAGAGGGAAATGAAGACTTGAATGATTCATGATATTTTGAAAACTTAGCAAATTCATCACTGCAGAGGCATGGACGGATTTATCAGACCCCTCATTAGTAGATGCAATATGGGACACAATGTTTTTGCTAATTTTTATACTAAAGCAGTTTCAAAGTCCTATGAATCACCTCCTTTGTTTCTACTTGACTAATTTATCTTCCGGGCATGTAATTAGTACTGCGACTCACCAAAACACCACTAAACGGAACGGGTTCAAGACTTTCTGTACGTAGAACATGACTAAATACATCTTATAAAGAGAAGACCTCATAACCAGAGAGAACTTGCAACTTAGCAAGCAGACTCAAAGTTAGGAGATAGGTCAATGAGGAAGCTCAACATGATACCCATTTGCACTCGTTGACGTTGTTGAACCTTCACATCAGGGCTAAAGGATAGCAGCATATTAAGCTCCTCATATGTTTTTTTAAAGGCCATAAAATAAATGACCAAAGGCCGATCTTATTTTTCCACAAGTAAAATATTTTGCAAACCTAATAGGAGAGATTTTCTTTTCCAAAGTACAGAAATTCTTAGTAATCCATTAGTTCTTTAACAAATTTACAAGATTGATCAAACCAGTTACCTCACTATCAATACAATTTCGAATCTTAAGGAACAAGCGAGCATCCTCTCTAAACCATGTCTGCTTCGAATCATCTTGAGGAGGGTCATCAATCAAATGACCATATTCGTCAATAGTTCGTAGATAAAGACGAATAGTCTTACTCCAATCCAAATAGTTCAAACCATTTAACTTATAGTTCATGATTTTAGATATCACAGACACCACATTCCGTCACAATAAAAGGCTTATTTTCAGCCACGGAACTTTATCCCAAAGGAAGTCAAATAAGAGAAGAATATGAAGGAAGCTCCGAACCAACAAGTATAGACAAACCCACACACGCTTAGGTGCTGCTCTCGTTGAGGAAAGCAGGGAGAAAGGTTCAAGCTGGCTGTAAGGATCGATGGCGGCCGAGATTGGGTGACGTCGGAGATGCTTCTAATGACACGTATTGGGAGAGAAGCGGCGGTAGTCGTCGGCGATAGAGTTGACATGATGGTTGCACGGCGGTTGGAATCTAAGACAACGGTATCGTGGAAGGAGAGACGGCGCCCGGTGCGGCAATGGATCAACACATGACCAGCCTCGTGCATTGTGCGCCAGGGAATGGCAGGCGCAGCCGGTGCAGTGATGAGCAATAGCCGACTTAGTGCGCGGACATAAGAGGGAAGGAAAGAGTGCCAACGAGGAGGTCATGGTCGGCCGATGGAGGCGGGTATGTGTGGGCAACGGTGAGGTAGTGATGTGCCACGGAGATGAAAGTACATAAGAGGTAGAAGAGGCGGAGATGGAACCCTAATTTTGAATCCCTAATTTTGAAGTTGCTCTGATATCGTATTATTTGAGATAAAAAGAATTGATAATATTTATTGAAGAGTGAGACATATTTATATATAAATTAGGAATCTATCCTAGGAAACTATAATTAGACTAATTGACAATTAGCTAATTGACAAATATATTAACTAATATATGCAGATAATATGGTAACTAATATATACATATAATAGGCACAAAGTACTAAAAAATGGCATTTCATATAACAGACAGGCATATTGCTCCTAATGATTTCTGACCAAGTTTTAAAAAAGCATATAAAGGCAATACACCACCAACCCATTGCATAGCGCATCACAATTGATGACGAAAAAGTATTTATATTGGTCTCAAAAAATTTATCCCTTACAAAGTAGTTCACTTCAAAGTCATAAGTTACTAAAAAGGGTAACTTAAGAGTTTTAAATCAATTTGATTTATTTTAAATTGTTTACACAGACAGCATATGTCATATGCAATTACATGTCAGCTATGAAATCCCCATCAAAATCTGCCTAACCACTGCTTATGTGAGTCAAGTGGAAACTTTTAAAACCCATGTTTTTCTGATCATATATTTGAGCAAAGAGACTGTTAGACTAGTGCAGCATTAAGAACACTCCATTGAGACATGAGCATCGGAGAAAAATATCAGGGTGACTAAATGATCTTTAGCTATCAAAAGGTAACGCTGCAGGAACTGACCCTACTATGCACATCAATGTAGGCCATGCACCTTCTTTTTCATGGAAATACATTCAATATTTACCCACGTGGTACTACTACTTGCAAATTAGGAAAGAAAACTTAAATTGCTAAGTATAAGTTGCACACTCAGCAAATAAATATTCATACTAGACCCAGTATAACTTCAATTCCTACGATAATAATTGTTATGATTATAAAATATTTGTTGTTCTTAATATAAAAGTACACATAAGTCACTTTACAAGGCAATTAAAATTTCAGTATAAATGATCACTTAGTCTTATGTTATCAGAAGAGGTTTCTGGTCAAAATTCTGCACATTAGATAAGTTGAGCTAATCTACATGTTGATCTTTGGCAATGAAGAGGAGTGTGTTATAAATGTAAAATTATATATACGGCACATTCTAAATAGGCTATATTTTTTTGTACAAGTAACCAGCTAACCAAATTTAGCAATTAAGATTACTAAAATTAATTTAAACCATATTTGAATCGTGACAAGAATAATTTAAGGTATGCAGTATGAAAATGCATGGTTGCACTAAACTAAACAGAACGATAAAATAATCCACCAGTATCTCTTTCCTGAACCTGCGTCTAATACTACATACCAACTAGTATAAAGATAAACTGACAGTTGCAGCTATAGTAGTCCCCTCATAAGGTGAGAAAGGCATTAACTCACCGGATCGAGGGCTGTAGTTAGTAGAGGAGGAAGAAGATGACGCGGAAGAGTCGGGGGAGCTTCCGTCGGAGCGGAACGCGGATGAGATGAGCTTCCCGGCCCCGGAGACGAGGCCGAGAAGCCACCTAGGGCTCCCGGCGGGAGGTGGAGGCGCCGGGAGGGCGAGCGGGGGAGGGCGCGCGTAGGGGGAAGGCTGCACCTCCCGGCCTCCTCGCCGGTCGCGGAGGATCTTCCCGCCCGATCCACCCTCCTCCGGCACCTCGCGGCGAGCCCTAAACAAGGACGCCATGGTGGAGGGAGAAAGAGAGGCGGAGGCGCGGAGAAGCTACCGGAGGACGAAGCGCAGGCGGTCGCTCGATCGTATTCGAGGGGTAGCGGAATCGGAGAGGAAGAGGGGAAGTGGTTTAAATCGCCATGGAAATCTGCCGCACGGGGAGAAATAGGGGAATATTTGCCTCTTTTTCATTTTAACTATTTACGATTTACGAAGGGCTGACAAAAAGCTTTTTTTTTTTTAATAATTGTTCAAGTAGGCTAAGTAGCTAGCGGCCGCTCCGGAATAATAATGATTATAACGGTGTAATAATTATGAAATCATAATCGTTAAAATACGTGAGAGTTATAACTATATAGTAATTACGGTAGCCGTTAAACATCAATTTAAGCGGAAAAAATATAAAAAAGAATAATAATGAAAATAGATTGTTATGTAACGGAGAGTCGTGGTGGATCTAGAAATTTAAATATAAAGAAATTTTTATATGAAATAAGGGGTGATATTCTCTATCTCTACCGGTAGAACTCTATAATACTAAGAATTCCACTATCGATAAAAAAGATGACCGCTGATACCACCCCATCCTCTCCTAACAGAGAATAGTAAGATAATTACAATAAGAGGATAGTCCTCTGTCCATGCAATCTATCAGAAAGATATATCACGAGAAAAAATAGTTTGATAATTATACTTATAATAGGTATCCTTTTAATAAAAAAATTAAAATAGAACATATTATTGATTTTTTTTCAAAAAAAAACGACTTTCATTTGTTTTTCCGCATAGGAAAGAGATGTATTTAAAATAAGAGACAAACGTACTATCATCATTGCTGGCTTAGAATGGATTCAAAATTATAAATTTTATTTTATAAAAATTAGATGAATCCAACTCACTATGACAGTAAAACATACAATTTATCATTCCCGTGAATTTATACGATGAGTCTTACAATTATACTGTCAAGAGGTAAATTAAGAAGTTATAATTGACTAGTATAGTGACAATTTTTTTTCTTAACTCTATCAAAATTCTAATTCTTACCCTGATAGTAACTCTACTCTATAGTAATCAACTCAATTCTATCTCAAAGGCACGAGTAGTACGCCTAAAAATTTAAAATAAGTGTGACGATTGGTTGAAAATACGTCTAATTAGGAAAAAATAAATAAATCTTTTAATAATTCACTAAGGTCAATTTTTTCAAGTCAAACTTTTACTTTTTTTTTTTCAGAATCTAAGCGTTCGGAGTTTGTGACTAATTTGGAAAATAGATAGTCTAGTGACTAAATCCAAAATATAATTTATGAATACTCAAACCTCTAAAATATTCATTTCATTTGAAACCTTTATTTCTCCTAAACTTAAACGAAGAAGGCAATACTTAGTTTTAGGATTAGAAGACTAACGACTAGGTTATGTTCACTCAAGGAAGGTTGTTTACTTGAGACCTCAAGATAAAAAAAATGGGAAAAAAAAAAGCAAATATTTATATTGTTAAAGGGGAGAAAGGAACGAAAAAGGATGAAAAAAAAAATCAGATTACCATATAACATTTATATTATTAACCTTAAAAACAAAAAAGGTAGATTTAGGATAACAAATAAGAAAACTAAAATTTGAATCCCAATAGAGATAATATCGTGAAAGTCAGAATTTGCTCTGAATTTACTTGGTAGGTGGATTAAGAAAAAGGTCATCTACCTTTAGGATTAGTCGGGCAAAATCCAAACTGGACGAGAGATGAATGCCCTGTTTACAAGACCACAAGACGATGCGAATATGGACAATGAGTAAATGCATAACTCATAATGCAAAGTATTTTCATAATGATTGGTAACATTACGAGACCACAACATAATTTAAAAAACAGATGTCTCTCAAGATCAAAATGTCTTTGAGATTTTACATAAAACAAGCTGTGCTTTCTACTTTGCTTATCATTTGAATCAAATTAATGATCTGGGCTCTTCAAGTATTTCCATAATTTGTATGCACTATGAAGCTAAAATCAACAGATCGATGATCATGTTGATCATCGTACCTCTGAAAAAATGAAGAGCATCATTACCTTAACCAAATTAAGTTCATCTCCGCAGGTAGCAAAGGTCTTCGATCCTTCCATTTAATCGATCAGTAACTGGGCGAAGCTTGATCTGATAAAGCTTTGGCCATAACTTACCAGTCACTGGTAAGACGAAACCATAGAGACAAAGAATTATGTTAAACATGACCCAAATTTAAGTGAGAAAAGTAGTTCTCTTTCAGAGAAAAAAGGTTGAAGCAGAAGAAAAAAAAGTTATACACAAACTTACCAAACAAACGCTTCTTTTCGTCATCCCAAGCAATGCCATTCAGTACATCAATGCTCTGGGAAAGTTGTAAATTAGATTAAATAAAAAAATAAAGAAGGTGCACCAATAATTAGGTCTGAGAACAGTGTATATAGTATTTACGACAGGATGCTATGTTGCTCACTCGATGATTTGATCAAGGAATGCCTCGTCAAGCCCTTGTGTTCGTTTGATTCTACATACGCTAGAGCATTTTGCATTTTTGTTTGAATTGATATAAAATTGTGTTTGAATTGTCTTAGCTTTATTGTAAACTATAGTGATCAGCCTGTACCACCCGTAACTAGAGCCTTGTTTTATTAACAACTAGGGAACCCTTCAATGTATTTCTGCTGTTGAGTCTAAAGATATTGATTCAGACCCAAAATTTTAGTGTCATTTCAATGTAGACCAATTCCACCATGAATCAAAGTAAATTAAGGGCAAGTTGGGATGGTTTAAAGAAAACAAAGTTGACATGATTCGCTGAGTCTAAGGCAAAACTATTATATTTATAAACATCAAGCCTCCTAATTTAATCAGGTCATTTTCCTTATACCAATAGCGTAACGGAGTACTCATGTCATGAACAAAAAAACACTTTTGTTCCTCCAAACCCTCAAGACCCAACCAGTTTTAGTTAATACTCCTTGGATGCGCAATCAATCAAGAAATCTTCACACAAACTAGGCTGGAAAGTCCATATACCTAATCCCATAAAAGACCTTCAGAATTGGGGTTTGCCAAGTAAAAAAAGTAAGTCTCGTTTAGGCTACCATTTAAATTTTCACAAAGTTATTATGGGTTTTAATGGTAATTGAGGTTCTAGATGCTAAGCCCAGAGTGACCTAAAACAAGGAAACATAGAAAAGCTTTTCACCAAGACGAACTTAAAGCTTGTTGAAAGGGAAAATAAGGTGTGACCTCCCAAACGCACAAAATGTAAATCTATAGTTCAAAGGTAGAATAAAGGGAAACATAAATTAGGAACTCACAGTGTAACCGGATCTCATCAATCCTTGCCTGTTGAAAACATCACAGATTCAATTTCAATGTGAAGTAGCTAAAATAATGATGAATGTTAAGAATACACATACAAAATAAAAGGTATAAATTGATCCCTTCCCAATAGGCTTAAAATAACATATAGTTTATGACACAATTAAACTTCGCCTTGACATAGTATCCGTTAGGAGACTTTAGTTCATTTGCATGTTGGTAATTGAAACAATGATTCCTTCCGTAAGTTAATCCATGTATTAGGCTTGGGCTATCATAGTCTGCCTGATCACATGGGAGATTTTGACAGATCAGGCTTTTTCACAAGTGATTGTCTGGTCAAACTTAACAATCTATACCGATGTTTCAAGTTTAAAATTCAAATATCTAATAGAACAAATCATTTGATGAAATCATGTACCTTAATTCATGGAGAGCAATCCAACTTAGTACCTTGCCATCTTCATGTGATATTCTAGCTATGCAATCTGTCTGCACCATGTGGCAGTTAACATTTCTGTATAGATTTAGTGGGACTCTGGACATGCTTAAGTAGTGTATGAATGAGAATAAATGATTTTCAAATTAACAAAGAAATGAAAATGAAACTCCAATCCTATAATTTCATGTGGTTGATGACAGAAATAAAAAATTGTGAAAGAAATAACAGCTCGAAGATTAACACAAATGCCACAAAATACTAAAATTTTGTATGCCTAAAATGCATACAAAATACTAAAACTTTGTATGCCTAAAATTCGGAGTCGGTTCACAATATATGTTGGAAGAATAATAATATGTTGGTCATGTGGATTCAAATGAATGAGTATTTTCAGAACCAATTAAAACAAAAGATTATCTACTACAATTATTATCTGAAGGGGAACAATTGCCACACCTGCCAAACATTTGCCCATACTTCCCCATCTACATATTCCAACTCATTAAGAAAAGGAATTTCATGATCATTATATTTGACAGTTACTCTTCTAATTTCTGCAGGAATAAAAAAAAGAAAATCATAATCAATACGAAAATAACACAATTGTATAACTACTGCAAACCTTTAAAAGTCTGGGGATCAAGATGATATAGAGTGGAAGTTCCATCGGTTGCATAAAGGATCTTGCCATCAGTTGCTAATCCCCAACCATCACTCATAGGATGAGTAAACCTATCCTTCTGCTCCATCAATTGTGGAAAAATAATTACTTTCAGAATTGATAGCACATGTATATACAATTCTACGTGCAATAATCTATAGTCAAAATACAAATGATTGTTCACACAATAGAAATGATTATTTTAACTTACTTTGGCACAACTATCTAATGGAATTTATGCACATGGATGTAAGAATATGTGCACAGTAATCAAATATGGTAATCAATTGTGCAAAAGGATGATGTGTGACCAACCAATTGAAGAGTTCTGAAGATTGTCTAGCACATTAACCAAAAGTTCTACTATTTCTTTCAACCAAATGCCCAAATACATCCAAATTTGATGCTTCCCATAGATATTTTGATTAGGGAAATGTTTGAACAGGGTATCTTGCTGGGCTTGTGAAATATTGTAGGCAAGAGTAAGCCTTTCAACAGAATTTGGCAAACTCACACCTAAAGAGCAAATGGGTTGATGATTCATCATTCAAGTGGTTGAAGGTGCATAATATAGTATGTCTAACATTAAATCTTGCGTAGGAGAATTTTAATGTGGAGTCTAACCTTTCAAGATGATCCAAGTGAAAATTGGCATATATCAGCTATGAACTAAGAAGCATTAGCTTGTCTCATTCTTCTCCCTTGCTAGTTACTAGACAAATCAGGTTGAATATCCAATAAGAGCAAAGGAAAGATCGAGTGAAGGGTCACAGGACATTCTGCTGAAAAGGAGGAGGATTATGATTGTAAGAGAATCATTGTTGGAACTTTGTGAAAGGATATAGCACATGCTAGATTGATGGAAAAGGTGGAAGAGGCTTTGATATAACAGTTGTATATCTATCCACTTATTAACTCAGAAGGGAAATTGATTTCCAGGAACAATATCATGTCCCATTTTCTTAAAATGCAATACAAGGTCTAGCATATTTGGTAAGTTACCAATTGTGGCAAAAGGCAAATATGCTTGCCCCTAGCGCCCCCGCCAACCCGTCCCAGGGCCAACACGGAGAAGGTAAATCACGGGCGGCTACTAACCTTTGTCTTATGTCTTTCTCATGAAGTTGAATTCATATGCATATGGTAAATCTTATTCAGGCAAAGTCAGTATGTTCAATCACCTAAAACAATTCTAGTAGTACCGGTCAAAAAGTGAATAAGATTGCAGAACTATGGTTCTATATCACTTAGCTGTTTCCATTTGGATTGTTAATTTTGCAGGTTCTTTTCAGAACACAGTTAAGAAAAATACACTTTTATAATGATAGTCTCCACCAGTGGGGTCATTTCAACAAGGTTAACCTAGAGGAATAGGTACAACAAGAAAGGATAAAGACAATTCATCTGTGGGTTCATTTGCTTCATGTAAAATGCATTTACATAAAATACTCTTTAGGTTTTCTAGTGTTTAGACTTTAGTGTAATATAAAAATCGTGGCCAATGAAAATGTTTGTGTCAGTTAACAAAAAAATGTGGACTTTTTGAGGGAAAATGGCTTCCAATCAAAATGAGCAGAAGTTATTTTCCCTCACATGAGTCATTATCTCCTCTCTCCCCTCAAGCCTCATCCACTACCTCCGACCCTTGTTTGAACGCTACATCAATTCTTGTTGCCTCCATTCCATTTGTCCCCATCAAGCACAAGATTGTGCCCCCGGTTCCACCTCCCGCTTACCCTCACCACCTCTCCATCTCACGCTCTCCCACCAACCACGATATCAATGCTCCCACTACCTCGGCCTCACTTGTGTCCAAGTTTCATCTCTCTAAGCCCGACATCTTTGCCCCCTTTAGATTCCAGAAATAGCCCCCTTCCACTGATGTTGAGCAACTTCCATGATAAAAAAAATGTTCATTTTGCCAATTTTAGTCATGGAAGGAAATGGACCAAATAAAGGGAAAACATTTTGTCCGTATCATAACTAAACACAAAAAAACAATTTTCCCTATAGTTCTTAGAAAATATTTTACGCAAACAAATTATTTTACACAAAACACACAAACAATAGATATATATATGCCGAAAGGCATGATGAAATATTCCCTTTGCTTGTATGTGTTCATAGATCTACAAAACATGTTGGAACCTCTCCAGTACCCTGGTACGTGTATCAAAGAAGTTCTACAATTTTGCAAGTTGTACCAAGGTAACTACGGTTTCCGTACATATGTCATTGGTATAAAACATATATTTCCAAAACAGAAAAAGGAAGTAAAAACTTCATACGTCACCTCATAAGCTACAATCAATGTTTACTGAAAATTATCTTGGAAAATGAAGGAAGAATATATGAAAAGATCTAATTAGTGAAGAACAAACCTCCCTAATGTTATGTCGATCATAGATGAAACCTGTTCTTGTTAACCAGGTAACTTGGTACAACCTGTGTAGCAAGAAAATAATAACAAATTAATAGGATTCTTTGGAATAAAATAAGAAAACACCAATGAGAATCAAAGAATTACTTGACTATGAGATTTGTCATTTAACCAACAGAAAGTGCTATCAACTTATGCCTATCTAAGAGGGAAATATGTTTAGTTGAGAGGGAAATATAATGTATTGTATTGTTGTAGTGTATCCTTCACCAAAGGAAACTACAATCCATGTATAGATAGGCTTGAGGCCTAATAAATTATCTGAAAATATAGCCATGACTTCTAATAATACTACTAGTTAATTAATAAAATAGCTTATTAGTTCAATCACTCTCCCCCCAAGATGTAACATAATAGAGTAGCTAAGAAAATTGATTTGTAACCTTTCGCCAAAAAGAGTGAGACCTTCCCCGAAGAAGGACGCATCCATTTGATGAGAAACCATAACCTGAAAAACATGAAATAATAGATATTCTATCATTTATTAAAAAAAACACACACAGAAACAACAGTTGATCACATGACTACTAAATTTACTTTTATTTGAAAAAATAAAAATAAAAAAATCATAGATTTAATATGGGCATTGCACACCGTCGATAAACAAGCCTAATGCACAAGGGTCCATCCAGCTATGTATAAGGATTTCATTAGACCAACGGCAAGGATGATTTAGTTATATCTAGCTATCTAAGGTTTCATCCAACAAAAATTAATCTACACTATACCAATAATTGCACCTCTCGCAATTCATCCCCTTAGATGATTGAGACCACAAATCATCATGAAATGAGAAAGTTGAGTTGTTAAAGAAAACATACACATCTAATGCAATTAACCACACTGAATGAAAAAGTTGAGTATAACTCATCATGAAATGAAAAGTTTGGGTTGTTCAAAAACCGCATATCTAATTCAAGCATCAATAATATAAACCCAGTATTAATTGAAGGAAGACATCAAGAAGTGCAGCAGTTGAAAAGGACGTTCAAGGAATCATGGAATTATATAGATTAGATTCCATTGCCAAAAATTACTAAAATAAATGCAATAGCAGTTCAAATAATGAAAATCCATGGATAGTGTAATAGAGAATTACCTTCCCAGTTTGCAGAAGAACTTCTCTGACTGATGACTGTGCACCACAAAATATAAAAAAGGAGTCACTAAAAATAAGAATTAAACAAGTATAGACAATAGTCAGTTGTATTCAATTGATGTCAGAATATCAGCATAACATTTTATAAATGACATCAAAAAAATACTGAATCCACGTAATTATAATTTTTATATTTTCTCCACAATGACTCGAAACTAGGTGAATAAATCAAAATAAACAGATGACATCAAATTAAACACAGCAACAATTCCTATAATTGTCAATATTAACTAATTCCTATAATGACACAGGATTCTGTTCTATGAAAACAAAGAATTAAGCTTGTGAGCTTTCTGAAAATGTTGGTGGTTATTTTTTGACAAATAAGTTCATCAACTTAGTATAATAACTAATTGTAAGGCACTCTGCATTTTTTTTTTTTGAATAATCCTATAGCCCTTTTTTAGCTTTTTTAAGACTGAGATTTTTAGTATTTAAACTCACACAGTAAAGGTAAAATCTTTAAGGGATATCATAAATTACAGAGTGCAGCACAAAGAAGGAATGAGACTTGTGGCACCTTTTGGGATAGAAACGAAGTTTATATGGTCCCTTTAGCAAATACCAACATAGAGATGATAAAAAGGAAGGCAAATGTGAGAACAACTTAAGCTTTATTATGTAGGACTCATAATGAAATCTAGCTTACTTTGGAATAGAGACCAGTGGATTCAAACAATGTTTCATTTCCTCCATAAACAAGACCCTGTGAAGATTTAGAAAAAAAATTCACATCACGTCCATATAAAAAATTGAATTGAATATGAAAAACAAGAAGTGTCATAGAACAATGAATAAGAAAGAAAATAGGCTAAAATCAATAACCAAAGTGTAGTTTATTCTTATCACCAGTTGAGTTTTGAAAAATCAAATAAATCAATATAGCACCATACGACAATATGATTGGTAGGAAAAATAATATTTACAATGAACACATACTAGACAGAACAAAAATAGCACACTGTGCACATCCATAATAGCTTCTAATGCAATCATATATGTTACTTTTTCATCCTACCTTATAGAAATACCACTCAGTTTACATTGAAAGATAACCTTAAATTTGGAAGAAGAAAAATGCAAACTTAAATTTCCAGGAATTGGTACAATTTAAGTCGAGAGTAAAATAATTTCAAACAATTAAAGAATTTACAATGTTATCAGAAATTTCAAGTTGAATTGCAGAATTCATGATCCGACTTTGAAACAAAACAAAATTCTGGAGTCTTTAATATTGCAAAATTATAGGAGTAACTAAGACAGGAATTCTTATATTTCTGGTAATTTATTATCGGTGGTCTTTATTTAGATTTCTTCAATAGCATCCAAACTTTGTTAGAATTACAATCTTGCTGCCTCTTCTAAAACAATGTAGCAGCCGACTACTGCATTCTTTTATTAATGTAAACTGCAGACTGAAGGAATAAGTCCCTGGCATAAAATCACGAGTGAGCCGATCAAAATTCTAAATTACAAGTGAAACATCATCAAGCATGCAGCTACACTATACTAAGAACAACGTCAGAGAAAGAGGATGAAGGTGAGCGGGATCTTGCCTGGGTGAAGGCATCCGGGTCGTGGGGGAACTCATTGACGATATCAAAAGTGTAGAGCTGAGTAGAAGGCGAAGGCAGAGGCGGAGGAGTCCATGTGACGCAGAGGAAAAACAGGGCGGACATGGCGACGATGGCGGCGAGAAGTGAAGCTCCTCCACTCCTGCAACAGCAGCGTTTGCTGCTCTTGGATCGAGCGGCGGTGGCGGAGGAAACCGATCCAGGAGCTAGCGGATTCGAGGTGGAGAGATTGGTCGTCGGCGGAGGGCGCTTCGGCCGCATCCGGGTCATCTCTTATTCCTCCGAGTCAATTCCCAACTCGTAATTAAATAATTAATAAAAATGATTTAAAAAATATTTTTAAAATTTAATATATATATATATATATATATGATATGTTTCCACTGATGCCAAATTGTCGACTTTCTTTTTTAAATTAAAATAAATAGTCGCCAAAAAAACTTTAATTGCATTAAAATAAATATAAATTAAGATGTTGAATTTGAGTTAAATATATTTTTTAAAATATCTTATAATTTAATTTATATTCCAACTTAATGTGAGTTAAATATAATGCTCAAATTATAATAAAATATTTTATGATACTCAAATTTTTATATATTTATTAAAGAAAAAATATTTCAATTTAATATGTGTCTTATTTATTTATTTTTAAATCTCGCCTCTCATTATCTATAGTAAAGATTTCAAGTTGCCAAAAGGAGTGCCTTTGACCAACACGAGGAAGGAGGTAAATTACGGATAATTAGTAGCGATTAGAATAGGGATTGATGTAGGAGGGATGTAGCAAAGTTTTCAAAATGTATCATAAGGTTTGATAGTTTTTAAAAATGCTTTCATGTGCCCGAGCAATGCTGCGATCAAGTATTACTTGTAGGATTCACTACAATGACAAATCACAGCTTCCAACGGATAAACATAATCACTTTTTTTCTTTTAGGTATTCAGCTACAGAACACCCTTACTGAGACTAGGATCTTACATCTTTCAATTATTTATTAGAGGGTCTAATCATTACCGAGAGTAAAATTAATATTACTTAACCGCAATCCCTTCTTGACTTTATTGATGGGCAAAATTTTGGTTAAATCATTTATGATTCTATAAATTATCGAATAGGTAAATTTCCTAAATATCTAAATCATGTATTCAACTTTTAAAATGACCAAATCAGGTACCCCATATCTATTTTTGCCCCTCCGTATTTACCTCGGTGTAGCAATATAATTTTTTTTTTAAAATAGACTGATTTTTTTAAAAGACTGATTCATATTCAAAAAATCATTATTCTCAATATACTTTATTAAATTGATATTTGAAAATATGAATATAATTATAAGAATTAAATGAACATATAAAATTTATTCTACGTCATTCCGAGTTATTTATGTTCATCATCCAGTTCTGATAAAAATCAGCCAACAGACTTAGAGAATTTAAAATAACATGGAAAATCGGCCAATAGACTTAGAGAATTTAAAATAACATGGAACCAAATTATATGTATTCGTCTAGTTTTTCTAATTATATTCATACCCTCAAATATTAATTTAACACATTATATTGAGAACGGTAATTTTTTAAAAAAAATCTAATTCATATTTTTAAAAAATCAATACTCTCAATAGATGAATACATAGAACTTGATTTTATATTATTCAGAGCTCTCTAACTCAATCTATCAATTTTGTCTGAGATCAATCAAAATAGGCTATTCATGCCCCCCAAACATAAATTTGACCTAATATATTAAATATAATAATTTTTTTAACATAAAAGATTTTTGGACATATTCAAAAAATCACTATATATAATACTAAATTGATATTTAAAAGCATATGTATAATTAGAAAAGCTAGACAGAAATATAGAACTTGGTTGTATGTCATTCCGAGCTCTCTAAATTTATTAGTCTTGTTGATTAATTTCGAATAAAATCGATAGATGGACCTAGAGAGTTTAAAATTATATAAAATCAGATTCTATATGTTCGTTTAGTCCTTAGATTATATTTCTATTCTTAAATATTAATTTGACATAATATATTGAGAAGAATTATTCTTTAATATAAATATATTTGAAAATTTTAATTTATTTTTAAAAAAATCATAATTCTCAATATATTATGTCAAATTGATATTTGAGAATATGAATGTAATTAAAAGAACTAAACGAACACATTAAACTTATTTATATATCATTTAGAGCTCTCTAGGTCTTTCAATTAATTTTTACCAAAATTAGTTAATAGAGAGTTTGAAATGACATGAAATTAGGTTTTATACATTTGTATAATTCTCTTAATTATATTTTTATTCTTAAATATTAATTTAACATAATATATTGAGAGTAATAATTTTTTAAATATGGATAAACTTAAAAAAAATTAACCTATGTTAATGCAGAGGAGTAAAGTAGACGTGAGATACATATTTTGGCTAGTTTAAAAAGTTGGGTAATTTGGATATTTTAAAAACTTACCTAACGGTTGTGTAATTTACCGTTTACGATTGATGGATTGTTAGATTTAAATACGAAGTTTGTTTTTTAAAAAAAAAACAAAACAAAACAGTCAGTGGTGCGATTTTGTTACTTTTCACGAAGGTGCACTATGATTTTATATAGTGAAAAACAAATCTTTGAAGCCCATTTTAACAAAAATAGTGAAATATGGGGGCGTTTTGAAAAAATACCTTCTCGGTATACTATATCTAACGCCTCCCTCTGTCCCTTCTCTCTTTCTAGTTCTAGAATTCAAACGTGAGGCGAGATCGAGCGATCGAAGATTTCACTGGCATTAAGATGCCAGTCGGCAGCGCCTAGGGTTTCCACGTCGGCGCTCCACTTACCGGGAATCGGCCGCCGTCGGCGCCCAGGGAGTAGGCAGCCAGGATGGCGGCGATGGACTTGAATGTGCCTCTTCTTCGGTATCTACGGTGATAATGGCGCCGGGCGGTATGCTTCTCTTGGCCATCTCTTCACGGGGGAAGATGCACCTGCTGGCGATCCTTGCGCTTGCCCTCCACTCGAGCCCACTTTGTTTCGGTATTCTTCTCGAACTATTTATTTGTCTGTCTTTATTTATCTTTTGGAAACATTGGAAACTTTGGCGCTTGATGTGCAGTGGTCGGGTTCCCACATGGTCCCTTTCTGTTGGCTTCATGTTTTCATTAAAAGTCTGAGAAAGTCGCCAACTTGTTGGAATTCTAGGTTTGCCCGACCTGTTTGTTTGAGCGTTCTACTCTGTGCTCGCTTAGTATTCGTTAGGGTTTCAAAATCCAAAATTTGGAGTGTAAACATGACTGGAAAAAAGTAACAGCATGGTGTAAAGGCATCTCATTGACCACAGTTTTGATGAGAAGAAGACCAACATGATTAATTGAATAAACGCATTTCACTCTTTAACTTGTTTCATTGTATGGCATTTCACGTCTACTTGTTTCATTCTATCTTCATAATTTTAAAATTCTTCCTGTGTATCTATCTTCATAAGTTCCAGAAATAAATCCATAAATATCTGATTTTGAGCTGGTAATGTACAGTTTTAGCTGTACATCCTCATTATTCATATTCCATATAAATGTAAAGCAATGAACTACTTGGGACCAGGGTTAAGCTCAACCAACCCACCTGAAAACAGAAAGGGAACAATTAAACCCGGACCTGTCCCAGATTTTCCTCCAAATCCTCATGGTACTCCAGCTGATTTATTTCAACTTCTTTTTTAAACTTCCTTGTCATATCAAATATCTAATTGAATTTTCCTATGCCAGTAATCTCTCAGGATCCTACTCCAAAACATCACGATAGTGTTTCTCTTGCATCATCACCAGCATTATCTACTCCTCTGCGAGGTCAAGGTTTGTGATCTATTCACTTATCGTTGTTTGTCATAGTAACTCAGTCTTATACACAGACACATGGAAGGTTATTTTTTCCGCTAAAGCTCGCGTCAGTTTATATTTCAGCTAAAATACCAATTCTCCTGTGACTTCACTTTTGGAATAACTTGTATGCCATTGTTTGGCAGATTGTGATGATGTAGTATGTTCTGAACCGTTCATGTCAACTGCAATTGGTTCACCTTGTGATTGTGTGCTGCATGTTCGAGTAACTATTGATTTAGGGGTGCCTCCATATATATTTTTTACACATATTACAGAATTTGAAGCTGAGATGGCAGCAGGAACATTCTTGAAGCAGAGTCAGATAAAGATTATGTCTGCTGTTGGTCTGAAGGAGAAGGAAGGAACAACTCGTGTCACTATATTCTTGGTACCGCTTGGTGAGAAATTTGATACTACACTAGTTATGCTTATTTATGAGAGACTTTGGCAGAAAAAGGTGGCCATCAACAAATCTATATTTGGTGATTATGAAGTAATATATGTTCATTATTCAGGTGCAACATTTTTCTTTCATGGTGAATACTAAATTACTAATCATATCACATTTCTTCTAACCGATCTTTCAAACATTGTTTAAGGACTTCCTTCTTCCCCACCATCTATGCCTAGGGGATCTACTGTGCTAGGTCCTGATTACGATGGAAGCTACGAATATCCCCTGATAGCAGTTGTTCCAATGAGCAAGTTGAAGAAAATAAATGCTGCAATCATCGCAGTAATTGTAGTATCCTCATTCATTCTTATACTAGCTTGTTTTGGCATTATCCTTTTTATTCTAAAATGGAAAAATGTTGGACGACAACCTGCTTCTCTAGGCCCTACAATCACCCAATCAGTAACTAGAACATCTGGTAAGAAAATATTTGAATGTATTTTTGCAGTATCCCTCTTTTATCTCTTGCATACATGCCTGAAACAGAGAGAATTATCTGTAAACTGTCTTGACCTGTAGATGGTCGTCATCCTTATATTGCAGACAACTTTCTATTGTTTCTTTCAGATTTTCTTCAATATACCCATTCCACATCCCGGTGTTAAGAATTTTTTCTTCTTTACTTAATCTTGATCCACTTATGCTAGAATATTAAATTCATAATGCAGGCATTAAATGCATGGTGCCAAATAGCATAAATAACTCACCTTCAGATGCCATCGTTTTGGCTTCTTGCCCACCTGCATTGAAGGTATTTTCGTTAGCTGAGATTGAGAAGGCTACAGAGAAATTCTGTTCAAATAAAATATTAGGGGAAGGAGGTTTTGGATGTGTTTACCATGGGACTCTGGATGATGGAAGTGAAGTTGCTGTTAAGTTGCTTAGCAAAAGGAATCAAAATGGAGAACATTTCCTTTCAGAAGTAGAGATGCTTAGTCGACTGCATCACCAAAATCTTGTAAAGTTAATTGGTATTTGCACTGAAGACGATAAAAGTTGTCTGGTTTATGAGCTTGTACGAAATGGAAGTGTTGAATCCCATCTCCATGGTATGTAACTGAAGACCTGCTCATAGAATATATTTTCCAAACTTGTGCTTATTTTGCTATCTTATCTTTACCAATTGCCCGCAACATCTTAATGTCCACTTTATGACTTCCTTAAGATGCTGATATAGGGAAGTGAAAAGAATAGGATGTACACATCTCCCTTTACTAAAGTGTAATAGCACAATGAATGAATGCACAGATCATGATAATTATTAACTAAAAACAATAGTTATTTGATTTCAAACAATAAGGTGAAAAGTACATCTAGATACTAAGGTATTTTTTATGAAAAAGAGTTGATCTTCCCTTGCAAATTCCTTGAACTAAAAATCAATTTTTATGAGAAAGATCGTCTCTAATCAGAAAATATTTGCAATTTCTTATCAATGCTGATGCCTACTGCAAGGGATACTCGACATCCACAATTAAAAAAATTATGTTTGCTGACTCTTACCCAATGAAATAATAAGTATCCAACATGCATAGTTATGGAAAATTTTGTATGACTTATTGTTTTTAAAAGAGAATTCTTACTCCTTCAGTTTGCTCCAATACACTTTTTGTTGGATGATCAACATTTCAATCAAAGTATATGCAAAGACTGAATCTGTAATTCCTACAACATCCTTCTCTGATCTGCATATTATAATTTTTATTGCATGTTCCATATTGAGGATATTACTTCTTACAAATTTTCTTCTGTTTTGTCACAATCATGGCAGCTTAACAAAAGCAGAGAAATCCTAAAAAAGCTACTGAAAGCTTGTAGTTTTTTTGTGTTTTTTATTGAGTTTGACATTAAAGATATTGGCTTAATATTTTCAGAAAGTTTGATATCCTTCACATGGTGACAAGCATTTTGAGCTAGCCTGAAAGCACAATTTAGTTTTCTGAATCAGTTGCCAATATCTTTCTGCCATCCTATTTAAGTAATAGTTCCATGAAGAACATGGTCGTTGACTGCTGTTATTGCAGGTGCTGACAAGAAGAAAGGACCCCTAGAATGGGATATTCGGGTCAAGATTGCGCTTGGTGCAGCTAGAGGCCTTGCGTACCTACATGAGCATGTCAACCCTCATATTATACACCGAGACTTCAAGTCTAGTAATGTACTACTAGCAGAAGATTTCACTGCCAAGGTGACAGATTTTGGTTTGGCTAGAGAAGTATCAGAAGGTAGTCAACATGTTTCAACTAGAGTCATGGGAACATTTGGGTGAGAATTATCTCTAATCTCTTATTTAGCATTTTTTTTTCTAAATCACAAGACATGACCAGGTGAGTTTTGTGATAATTTTTGCATGACTCTTTTAGGTTTTCCATGACTTAGGATGGTCACCTCTTCTAATCCGTATACGGACATTCCATGTGATTGCTTTCGACTAGTTTGGCCCCCCCTTTTTTTTTCCTTGCAGCAGCTATGAACTTTTCCTGATTTACGATCGTGAGCTTGTAGGTATGTTGCGCCGGAGTATGCAATGACAGGGCATTTGCTTGTTAGTAGTGATGTATACAGCTACGGGGTTGTGTTGCTGGAGCTTTTAACTGGTCGTAGGCCTGTTTACTATTCCTCATCTCGGGAGCCAGAGAATCTTGTGACATGGGCACGCCCTCTCCTTGCCACGAGGGAAGGAGTTGTGCAAGTCATGGATCCATCCTTGCATGGAAGATGTAACTTTGACGACGTTGTCAAAGTTGCAGCTATAGCATCAATCTGCGTTCATAGCGATCGGTCTCAAAGGCCATTCATGAGCAGAGTTGTTCAGGCCCTGAAGCTGGTATGCCATGACATGGATGATGCTGATTCACAAAGCCAGAAAGAGTCGTCTTCCGGCCAGGAGCATGACTACGGAGGAGATTTGGAAGCTGAGATGAGCTGGTGGAGCCAGACTTCGCCGCTGTCCTACAGGCATGGCTCTCCCTTCATCACCATGGAGTACAACAGTTTGGACACAATGGATCAATTGCGGAGGATACAACGGGCTTCAGCATCAGAATCAAAGTACAGCAGATCTGCTCCTTCAAGAATAAGCAAGCAAAAGACCTTCTATAAATTGAGAAGAAATGTTAGCGAACATGGACACCTCTGGGCAAATCGTCAGTACGGATCAAGTTTTTGAAAGGCAGAGATACTCATTCTTACCCTTTTTTTTTGGTATTTTATATTAACTTGTACAGATTTGTGATAGAGATGGCTATGGCCAACCATGTCCGAGGTTGAGCTTTTGGATTCATTTCGTATGAAATCCTTTTGTTTCGTTGATTCGGCCTAATCCATTTGCACCTTGTATGCTTTATGTATGGGTTGAAGTTGTTGATACATGTTATCCCTTTAACATTGTGGTAAAAGGTGAATACGTTCGCCCTCAGCACCCCTGCCAATCCGTCTCAGAACCAACACGAAGGAGGTAAATCACGGACGACTACTAGACGGGCTACTAGACATAACATATGAATAAGTTGTAATTTCAACCAGATTGAATCAGCTATATGGATGTAATGCGTCATATTATCGATATCAGATCTGAATCATCAAACGCTATTCTCCATTTTATACCGAGAATTGTAGTAGCTTTCGGAACTCAACCTGATGCAACTAATGTTTCTTCCTCACTGTCCCTAAATCTGGTTCTTCCTGCCGCAGCTCTTCTTATTGTTACTTAGAATTCTCAAGCTCTGCTTCAAGATGTCGATCTCTCGGTCTCGTTTTGATGCCTCTTGTTCCATTGCCTTGACGCGTAACTTCAAGCTTTCCATTGTGTCTTCCTTTGTCTTCAGCTCCTTTCGGAGTCGCTCGACCATGCCTTGTTCTGATCCAAAGTAAAGTCTCTCCCCTAGAGGCAGCGACGATAATAAGAAAGTAGCTTTGGCACAACTATATAGGTTTTCAAATTATAGGGGGTGAATAAAAATTTCAAAATTTCGAGGAGCGAATGGAAATTTTGTTAGTTTAATTCGTCACCTTGTGGGGTCCGTTGGATGAGCTCGTCGAGCTCCGTCTTGATGGCGACGTAGAGCTGCTTCCACTTCCCCGCCACCTCTTCCGGCCGCGCCGCCGCCGCTTTTTCCTTCTCCCCCTCTTCTCCGCCGATCGCCGTCGCCTTCTTCTCCTCCGCCTCCTGCAACCGCCTCCGCAGCCGCGCGGCCTCCTCGTCTCGCTCCCGCCGCTCCGCCTCCCACGCCTCCTCCCTCGCCGCCGCCGCCGTGCGCGCCTCCCGCAGCTCCTCCTCCCGCGCCGCCACCTTCGCGCGCAGCAGATCCCGCTCCCCCGCCCGCCGCCGCCGGTTTGACTCGCCACTGAGCACACTTCCCATGGCCTGATGGCCTCTCTCCCGCCGCTCGGCCTCCCACGCCTCCTCCCTCGCCGCCGCCGCCGCCGCCGCCGCCCTGCGTGCCTCCCTCAGCTCCTCCTCCTCGTCACCGTCTACACCTCTCTCTCTCTCTCTCTCTCTCTCTCCCTCCTTCTGAGCACGACAAGGAAGAAGGAACACAGAAGCGATGAATGACAACGTGCATGAGACGTCTCCCCCAACTCCATGTTATCATCCTTAAAGTGATCAATTTAGGGCCTTCTATAAATTCATCCGATTTATCCTTTTTCATATAATTTTAAAATTATAAGGGATATTAGAATGATATAATCATCCTTATGCTACAAATAAAATGATCAATTTAGGAATGATAAATTTAAGAACGCTAGCATAAGTATTTTTATAAATTTTCTAGTTAAGGTAAAAGAAATCTCTATAGACAAACGACTAGACCAATCATAAACAAATGACTAAAACTAAGTTAACTGCATGCATATGTCGCGTAAAATAGATATACATAATAAACTCTACCTAACTAGTATAATCACTAATGGTAAGAGGGACTAGTTCTCTTTAGGGTTTGACTAAGGATGATTAGAGTGTAACATACTGAATGAATATGCATGATAATGGTCTCAACATAGTTAAAATTGATCGAGTTTGAAATTATTAAAAATACTTATTTTAAAAGATATAAACTAAGAAAAGTAATGTAAGCCAAAAGAGGGCTCAAGCTTGTTCTCTTTAGGGTTTTAGTATTTCCCTTTGTATGTCTTCTTAGGATTCCTACAGTGATGGGGACTCAAGCTTGTCCTATCATTTAAGGGTCAACCATTATGGAAAGACCTAGCAAGGGGACTTGAACATAATTCGATCATGAAATTGTAATGACTTTCGAAGAATTAGGTCATCATTCTTCAAACAGAGTCAACTTGAAACTTTGGTTTCGGTATGAGAGCTTCGGATGATCCAATTCGATCGGATAAGAGAAGCCTTGGACCTAAGATATGTAACCTTCTAGGGTTTCATCATGTTTTCACCAAAGCAAATTTTATATGAAGCTTGAATTTGGCATTTAGTTGATGTTTTTGTTTTGTTTTCTTATTTGCAATGGAGGTTGCACGCGTTTGTCATTGTTAGTCGGCCAATAAGTGTTATATACAAGTGTTTCATATCCAAGCGTTATATATCAATGTATCGTATTCATACCCCAATAAGTAATACTAAACATATATCGTAAAAAGTGATAGATACTACACTAGATTAAAGATAATTACATATTTTTAGATTTGTCAATGATTTTTGGAATATATATTTCAATTCTCTCAATAATGATTGTATAGATCTAAAGGACAATCATGTGACAATAATCATGGCCAATATATGTCAATTGAAATAATTAAATAATGGAAATTAAATGAGGGGGGAATATTGTACAATGAAATGATTACTAGTAGGAATAATTGTTTTTTTTAATGAGTAATTTATCATTTACTATCCTAAAGTTTCATTTTAGTCTCAAAGTAATTTATCATTCAAGGTGTGTTTAGTCGACTAGAATCACATCCAATCGACTTCACTGAAATCCACTGACAATCAGATATTGTTAGATTTAGTTTTAACGAATGATCGAAACTTGATCTATAACACTAACAAGATACCAAAAACACTTCCATAACTGAAACTTAACATCTTGTTATAGAAAAGAAGTGTTAAAAGGAGATTAAAAGATCAACAAAAGGTTGTAGCCTTGTTATGTCACCTGATGCATACTGATGAAATCGCTTCGTCCTCCTGTCGGTAGATACACCACTCGGCTGCAAGACACTCATCTGAAATGCGTTGCTTTCATACGATTTTCTGCCATTGGTAGCAA
>JBBMJZ010052073.1:0-24581 GCA_037833815.1 Zingiber zerumbet
AGTTTTTTTAATTTTATAAATCTTCAACAAATCTTTTGTAATAGAGATGCTCTAAGTACTCATATCCTAACTGCTATAAATTATCTATAAAGTTTTTTTCTAATGATCCTAAAAAAATGTATAATTTATTTATCTAATTTTTATTTTTAGTTTCGTTATCCTTAAACAAAATGCTATGTTTATTTTTTTTCCATAAGGTGAATCGGAAAATACTTGTTAGCTTATGCCTACTAATCTGATAGGACGACTTAATCTTATATCATAAAAATGAAAGCATTTATCCGGAACAATTTATAAATCTAATTTTAAATCAACAAAAAATGCATCCATTAATTTACCCATTTTTAATAATCGTCCATTAAAAATAATTTATTTGTATATTTGGAATGAAGGCGCCATGGACATATGCAACATTTTTTTTTTATATAATATAAAAAATGGTGCAATTGGATTTGGAGCGTGCGTGTTGATACGGATGTTGATCAGCAGAGCAAATCTACCAAGGGATGTGAAGGGTTCAGGGGTTGCCACGTCTTCGAATAAAATGTATCTATCCGTCGGATCTGGCTCTCCTCTTCATCCGCCGCACGGACTTCGTCAGATCTCGATGCTCAATCCTGAGCAAGCAAGTCGGAAGCCTAAACCTCTAGGCTGCTCTCAATCCCAACAATCTCGTCGCTCGCCCCTTCTGCCCTTCTCTTCTGCTCGCCGTTCGTTTCTATCGTCCCGCTGTAATTGTCATCGCGTGATTCATGCGGGAAGATCTTTGCTGAGGTACTTCATCAATGCCTTATAAATGCGCTGCTTGTTCATCTTCTCTCTTATTTTCTCGAAATTGCTTGAAGGTTTCTTATTATCCTACTCCGAAAAGATCGTGCTTGCTGATATTGGTATTGCCATTGCTGAAGCTAACCTATAGATGGAAGTTGGGAATTTTCTGGATGCCTATGTCTGATTTATTATTTCAAGTGTACTTCAATTTTACTCTATTATTCGTATTTTTTTTTTCTTTTGTCTATAGATGCCTGTGTTGCTTGTTTAATCCATATGCTGATGTTTTAGCGTCTAATGCTCTGATTTTCTACCTCTCCATGCGATCATGTAGGAAGGGTTTTGGAAAAACACTTCAACATAAATTCGTCTAGATAGTTCGTTGCAGGTCATTTAGCCAACTTTTATCCAACATCTATCCCTACCGATTTGAAATTTTTGTTCTTGCTATCTTGTTACCAGATTTGGTTCTCATTATTGGAATAGTGCTTCAATGATTTTTTATGGCGATCGATGCTTTTCTTTAGTTCCTATTGACTTTGATTTTTTTAGTTTTATTTATTTGTTTATTGTCCAAGAACGCCATTTTTTACTTTTTTTTGTGTGTCTTTGACCATTTTCTTCTAGTGACCAAAATTTCATTGGTTTAGTTTGGAACTTTCCAAGAGATCTTTATTTTTTATACCCTAAAACAAAAGGAAGCGATAATACTAAACTAGTCTTTACATTTATTTGTGCCTATAGAGGAGTTGTATAAGGTTGAGGTCTCATGCATGGTTTTGAATTAGCAATGGGAACAATATTGCTATTATCAAGAACAGATGATATAGCTGAAGTACAATCCAAATATAGTTTTGGGGTGGTGGAATCTGTGGCATTACAACATAGGATTTATATTTTTCATAATTTTTTCTTAAGCCAAATGTGAGAGATTACCCTTTGTTTCACTATAAGTGGAAGAAGAATTAGTAAAGGATCCCCACAACCACATTGGAGGTGGGATGTGAGATAATTCCCCATTTGGGGTTGGTGTGACAAGGTTAAACTCCTTCCGATAGTGCTCTTTTACAGATTCAGTCTCATGTATCTAGTTCATTTACCACTAGACTAAACGACTATTGGTCACATTCTACTATCTTTACTGAGGTAAAATAGGAAAACTTCATTCTCGTAGTCTAACCAAATATTCTTCTATCAATATGCTTCTTTGAATTGACTCAAGAGTGCAACTTTTACGGATTTATTTATCTGTTCCTTGCAATTTCTAAAAAAAAGCTTATTTGTATATCTCATTTGCTCCTTGTTTTGCAGGCATTTTACAGTCCCATTCAGGTTATGATGGGTTATTGAGCCTAACCCCATTGCCCAAAGAGATGGGTAGAAAGAAATCCCGCCCAATTAGGTCTGGAGGGGAACTATCTGAAGTCTGTTCCCCTAGCTGTAATGAAGCACACAATTCGAATAATGTTAAGACAAGCAAACAAGTAGGTGTAGAAGATGACAAGGAACATTCCGAATTTAGCCAACCTATTTATATTGATATAGATTGCAATAATCAGGGTTCCACAGAACATGTTGATATAGCTGAAGTGATTCTAAATTCTGTTAACAATACTGGTGAAATAATTGATTATGGATTGATCAAAGCTAGGTTGAATAAGTTAAAGTTTTCTCTACGATTTCATCTATGCAATGTGAAGAGGAGTAGCTTTCGATTAGGCCAGTGGCCTGTATTATCAGCAGTCAATAGTATCTTTTTAGAGTCTCTCTTTTTAGAAGATCACTGTACAGAGGATGGAAGAAACCGGTCCATCTTATTATCCGGTACTTTTGATGGGTCTGATGAGGGTGTCTCAGGTCTTGTCCACTTAGTGAGCCTGGGGTTCCTGAGTTTAAGGCTCATTCAAGTTGTTGAAGATTTTGAGAAAGCTCCTTCCTTAATTTTTAGGATAGAAGTTCTGAAAAATGCTTTTGATGCATCCGATTCCCTCTTAGAAACAGTGAGACAGCCATGGAGAAAGAGTATGATGAATGCTATGGCCTGGTTACGCCCTGAGTTTACAACTTTAGAAGCTATATATGGAATAAAAGATCCTTCTTTCCCAGTGGATCAAGCTGTTACCAACAACCAAAGCAAGTATACTCAGTTTGATGTTGCTGAATTTTTTGAAGCCATTAAGAGGTCAAGGTGTGTACTAAAAGTTATGTAATCTAGATGTAGATTGCTTCAATTCCCTTCATTATTTATCCTATTACATATGGGTGGAGTTGTAAAAAGTTATCATGCTGTCATGCATATTTTTTTGATTTAACCACAAAATTGGGGAAGTTATTATGTCAATTTCTGCCCTGATGCAACCAACGCTACAATTTGATTTTTTAAATACAAAAATATTATTATTTTGTCCGTTGGTTGCAAGATAATTTGCTTTAGAAGTTTCAGTTTATTTGTTTCTCATCAGGGAGGAACCTATGTTGGATGAAGAACTTCCTGACTTGCTTCCTCGTTTAAGGCCTTACCAGCGTCGTGCAGCATATTGGATGGTCCAGAGAGAGAAGGAAGCCACAACTTTAGGCGAGAAAGTAGCTGTTCAGCTATCTGCTCCATATTCTGTGCCAATTAGTTTTGTTGATCAAAGTCCTAAAATGTTCTACAATCCATTCAAGTAAGGCTTTAAAGAGGCAAAATTTGATATTAAATCTTTCCTTGTCTAGTTTGAAAATCATTCTTTTAAGACATTTCCAAAGCTTGAGTAGGGAGATCCTTAACTATCTATCAGAAAAGCTATCACTAGCACAGGATCATTATGGGCAAGGTTCTGTAGGTAGAAGATCTTGTGAAGGGGAGATCATTAAGAGACACCTGACTACAAATGGTTATGAATGTATCAACATGTGGGTGCTAGACTTGGCTCATTCTTTGCTTGCCTCAACAAATGATTGAAGAATCATGTCATGATTGGTAGATCCTAATGGTTGTGACATGGTTCAATAATGATGGCTAACAATCTTTTAGTTCAATGTAAATTTAGATAATCCAGTTTTTTGCTATTTATTTATTTATCATTATTATTATATATTTTAAATGATAATAGTGACAAACAGATAGTTAAGAAATAAAACAAGTATGAATGTTGAAAATTAGGATTGTCTATTCCATGAATATATGCCCGAGAGGAAAGTGAACAACAAGTAAGTTCCTCCAAGGCTTTTAACAATTACGGCAAATATGATAATATGTGGAACTTGTTATGCTCATTTTGTTTTCAGGTATACAAGGACTAACTTGTGCGTCCCAGTTTTTTTTGGATAACACCTTCCTGTATCTTATTGCTCCATTGAGCTGTAAATATGACTCTATCACCAGTAATACTCAAGGCTTCAATTACACTAGGTTGACTTTTATTTTTTTGGATCCTCTTTTTCACATGTTAACACTCATATCTTCTAATTGGTTCAACTTTTTCAACTACGAAATCTACTATTCTTCTTTGAACATTCTTTTTCATCTTAGCCTATTTTCTCATTTGATCTATCAAAGTTACACTTTATTGGTAACTAGCAATTTCTGTTTATGTTCTTCTAAGACCCATATATTCCTCTCTACATACTCCTCTTGATTATACTAAGTTTTCATACATGTTAATGACAATTGCATAATACTCTTTAAGTAATCCATACTCTTTCTCTTTATTCCAATAGTGGAATCAGAAGGTGTATATGTGCCAACGGAATCTAGAGTCTATCCTATTCTTTCTTGCTAGTAACCTCCATCTTTGTTGATCTCATTTCTATGGTCAAGACCATACTTTCTCCTGTGGCATTCTGGTTGATCTACCATCTTTGATCCCTCTTCTTTGGTACAATCTGTGATTTCAGACATATAGGCAACATCTCCTTCCATGGATGCTGTCCATCTTATGTCTCTATTATGTTGAATATAGATGAGAGTTCTTAACATTAGAGCTTCTCACAACTAAGGTTTGCAAGCTTTCAATTCGTTGTCTTGTTGCACTAACAATAGCCTGTGTTGTTCATGCAATTCTTGCATCAAAGAAAAAAATTGCAAAAACACCACCAGCCTAAAACTTTTCTCCATTTTTCCTTTTCATCAAGGTAAGGGCATTTTGCGAACCAATTGTGTGCCTAGTCCAAAGTATGTCAGGTTCTTTGACTATCCTATCTTTTAATTTTATAATTTCTCAAAATCTTATGGGTTTTATAAGTTTTGCCACAAAGAAATTAAATGAAAAAAAGTATACCTTTTGGGTTGTTCCTATCAAATTCTTGACCATGGCATTTGACAAAATCCGTCAATATTCTTAAATAAAAAAGAGTTGCATAAATTCACAGCTACTTACCTTACTTTGGCTGGTGATTGATCCAATTCTCATATGTATTTTTTAGCGCTCCGAACTATGGATATGGGCATAAATACAAGATCTGCACACTAATGCCAAAACTCATGCTTATTGGGGCTAATTATCCTTTTTTAGGGAAGTCTACTATTGGGATCACATGCATCTGTTGTAGTATTATTAGTACATCTCTTGATGATTTCATCGATATGCTCAAAACTTGATGGGTGACAAAGGATACTTGTAAATATGTGTTGATTATATAGACACATTCTTTCTTATGATTGAAATTTCTTCAGTCTGTTCGTTGTTTCAGAAAGCATCAAATTAGTTTCTCTGTCAAGGCGTACAAGAAACATATTTTGTATGTTGCTTAAGTGAACACACAATTTCTTTTGTATGGACTCCATTTTTTGGTTAACATACTTTTATATGTTATTTGGAGGGGGGCCTTGGCGCAACGGAAGTTGCTGCCGTGTGACCTAAAGATCACAGGTTCAAGTCTAGGAAATTGCCTCTCGCAAAGCAAGATAAAATTGCGTACAATAGACCCTTCCTTGGGACCCTGTATTGGCAGGACCTTCGTGCATTGGGCTGCCCTTTTATACTTTTGTATGTTATTTGTTTTTGTTATATGCATTGTCTGGATTTATATGCAAATATCTGTATTTGGAATTATGGATTGCCTAATTTAATTGTTATGTGATAAATGTTTTTTATTAAATGCTTTTGTTAGTTAGTTTGATATACTATATATCAATTCATATAAGTTTTGCGACATTATATGATGCATTATTGTCAATTTAACTTGTTACTTCTTAAAATACTATGGACCATATTTGTGGTCTGTTTATTACATGTGTTCCTTTTACTTTTTGGTGGCTTGACCTTATACCAGTTGCATATAGATCCCTCTTTCTCTGACTTCGGGAGTAGTGTCAAATGGTCACTATTTCAGTTTGATATAAGAAATTGCTTTCCTTCTAGGTAATATTGACGAGGTGAATATTAGGCTTTTAATGTAAACTGAAAAATTCTTTTGTTTAGACTGGAGCAATCTCCTAGAGGTTACATAGAAGTGTTTTAGTTGCAACTGAAAATCATGTGCTAGGTTACATAGAAGTGTTTTACCATTGTCAACTTCATCTTTGTTCAAATTGTTCTTGTTCAATGCCACAATATTGCAGTTTATTTGATTTCTTTTGGTTTTTTTTTCAGCGGAAGTATTTCTATGCGCCCAAGCTCATCAACGTATGTTTCTGGTGGGATCTTAGCTGGTAACTGATCTTTTCCTTCTCTTTTTAGTGTTTACACAGAATTCCATTACCTTCTTAACACCATGCCATTACCAATTTCCCTATTTCTTGTATTCCTTAATAAAGATGAGATGGGTTTGGGAAAGACTGTTGAGTTATTGGCTTGCATCTTGGCCCATCGTAGACCATCCATGGAAGCAGGTTATGCCTACCAAAATTACTCTCGTTCTAACAAAATGGAACCCAAGATAAAAAGACAAAAAAGAGAACGTGTTGAGTGTATTTGTGGAGCTGCCAGTGAAAGCTCAAAATATACAGGATTATGGGTGCAATGTGATTTCTGTGATGCTTGGCAGCATGCCAAGTGTGTTGGATACTTCCCTAAGAAGAACTGTTTGACTTCACATGAAAATGACTCCAAAGATGGTGTTGTAAACGGTTTGTCCAAATCAAAGCGTAGTAGGAAGTACAAAGATACTAGCATCAAAACAGAAACTGATGAGGATTACATATGCTCTCTGTGTTCAGAGCTTATTCAAGCTGCCAAAATTGATACATGCAGTAGTGCAACTCTTATAGTATGCCCAGCACCTATATTGGCTCAGTGGGAATCAGAGATACTGCGGTATGTTTTTTCTTTTGTTTCATTAAATCTCTAAGTAACTTTCTTATTCCATTGTTTGTTTGTGCCTTTTCTAATTCCAATCATTGAAAAGCTTGGAAATTATAGATGTGTGTTTATTGCAGCACTTGTTTGTGTTTTTTCAGTATGGTTGCTGCTGTTGTACATAAATTGTTTTCAGAAATTCTTTTTGATAAACTATTAGAAGATTATAATATAAGACACAACCATTAATACACTATTTTATCAGTAAACTGGGGTTCAGTATATTATATTGACTGATCAGCATTGAGGACTGGTCTACTACCTAATAATTTTGACAGAAAAAATATCATAAAGAGATGGGAGAAACCGATATGCAGTAGAACATGAACATGTTGCAAATTTTTTCTTTGAACATTTATCTTTTGTTTCTTGTTTTGTCCATTCCAAGCTGGTTTCTAATTTGAGATAAAAGCTCATCTGCCTGAGTCATGCATTTAAGCTTGCAATTTGCAACTTGTGGATACATATATTTTTTAGTTGATGACGTGGATAGTTAGTCTACAAGGGAGTTAAATGATTTAATCAAATTTCCATTTCATTTGTATTCTTATGGATAAGATATAAATCCTATGTAACTATTTTGCAAGCACTTTTCCAGTGTCTAGAGCCTATGTTACTTGGACTTATGTGCAAATAAATGAATGAATGTGGTTTAAGGTGTCTAATACATCGGTTTCTAGAAACTTTTAAAAGTGATTGATAGAGGATAGGTCTCCACTTAGTGAGTGTCAGTATCCAACATCGGCGTGCATGGGTAGTTGAAGAGTCCGATATTAGAGATAGAAGCATCTTATGTTTTCTTGTTAGGAGCATCTACTTTCCTTCTTGATGTACTAGAACGAATATCCTATTCTACAACTGAATATCCTTAACAAATTAGAAAAAAAAAGTGGACCAAAGTACTAGGAATTTTTTGAGGGAATGTGGGATTTGAATACCTCATAAGAATCTACCTAATTATTGTTACATCAGGGAGGATAAAAGAAGGTAAAAAGAGTTTGAAAAAAATCTTGAAGTGCACCAGATGGGAAATAAGCGGGTTGAGAACTGTTGTGGTTATAAATTGGGCAAAGTGAAATAAAATTTCTAACGTCACAATTAAGAAATGAGATAATTATATGGGATATAATGTCTGCAGGGCAAGCTTAAGGTTGAAGACTTATCTCTCTCATACTATATATAGGCAGCCCAGCCTAAGCTGAGACCGCTGGTGGAGGAGCATGCGGGAGGATCCTGTAGGTATATCAAAGTGGCAAAAATATCATTTTCCCAAAGCAAGCAAGCAAGCAGATTATATTGACAAGGAAAAATTTCTACATCCACAAATTGCAAACTTAAATCCAAATTATCAAATGATCACCAGTCAGATCACAAATGCCTTGATTCATCCTGAATACTCCTAATGTTGATACCAAAAACATGCCGTGAATCTTAGCTCAGAAAATAAATTAAACCTGGGAATGTAATCTTCTCTTGAGCCTAGACAGTTAACTACGGGGAGGAGACTGCTTCGGGAATATAGAACTCCACCCAAGTTGCTGGTGATGAGGCTGTGAAATAAAAGTCTCAGCATGAAGATCCATTCTTATTGCCTGCACTTTGCTTTATATTACGTTATTTTCTTCAGTTTAATCCCTTTTTAGTAAAAGGGTTTGTATTGTTTTCATTTGAATCTTTATTGGGAATGTCTTTATAAACACAGTTTTCTAATTCATTGATTTGTGTATTTGGCTTGGGTTGCGGAGCTAACCTATTTCTCTAATCTAGTCATACAAGGTCTGGATCTCTTAAAATCTGCAATTATGAAGGTGCAAGGAACTTAGATTCTTCGATTGCTTCAAGAACAGATATGATGGAACTGGCTAATGCAGACATTGTTCTGACAACCTATGATGTATTAAAAGAAGACTTGTCACATGATTCTGATAGACATGATGGTGATCGTCACTTTTTAAGATTCAAAAAGAGGTACCCATGTTAACATTCGATTTTCTTGTTTGTTTGCTTTTTAGTTCATCTCATTTGCTTGTTTTTTTCTCTGTGTCTTCTTTTAGTGCATACTTTTCTTAATCGGTGCATTATCTTTTTATCGAGGAGTTATACAAATTGAAGTATTAAACAGAATGTGTAATTGTTAAAACTTTGTTTTCTTTGATCCATGAAACAAATCAGAATGCTCATGATTTATATAATGGGTGCTAAATTACATGGTTAGTTACTTAGTTCCCAAAAAGTTACTCTTTTTCAAGTTGGTGCTGTACTGCTCTTTGTTTTGACGAAAACCCTTGGGCTTTTTGTCAATCAAGTCCTTATGTACACTACCGCACAAAATTCTTTTAGATATAAGCTCAAGATTTATTATGCGCCACAATCAACTAAGCAGCAAGCACATACTTTCCTTCTTAGTACTCAAAACCATGGTGTTGATGAATCTGGAATTACAGGAAAAATCTCCAGTAAGTGCAAATCCTGGTCCTTGAAACATTCTGTTCCGACTTTCAAAACAGTGCATGCCTAGAAAATTTTGTCAAAGGTTTGGATAATTTTTCCTGTTGATAGAAGCAATACTCTAGTTCTAATCCCTATTACGTATATTTGAATGCTTTTACAATAGAGGTTTCATTGTATAAACCTTGTTCTATTTTTTGGGAAAAAATTTGAAAGTTGTACTCAATTGAAAATGCAGAGGTGTTCATCAGGAAAGGAAAGATGAGTGCATAATACTGACTGCTGTCTGCAAACAGGCATTGACATCTTTAGGTTGGACAATAGAGAAATTAAACTCTGCAAAACCTCCCTAGAAACATTCCCCATTCAAAATATGTTTCTACAAAACTAATTCATTTAATGTTTAATACATGCAGACAGAATAAGTGAAGAAAAAAAAGATGGATACTTAGTGAATTTGTTAATATGTTTAGGTATCCTGTTGTCCCTACTCCACTTACAAGGATTACTTGGTGGAGGCTGTGCTTGGATGAAGCACAGATGGTGGAGTGCCACCAAGCTTCTGTGACAGAGATGGCAATGCGTCTGCATGCACAACATCACTGGTGTATCACAGGAACACCTATTCAACGGAGGCTTGATGACATGTATGGGCTTCTACGTTTCCTTAGAGCAACTCCTTTTGATGTCTATCGGTGGTGGACTGAAATTGTGAGAGATCCTTATGAGGTGAGGTTATTGTGTCTTCAATTGTTTGAATATTTCAGTTAATTAGCAAATTTATTTCATGCAGAGAAGTTTTAACTCCAACAGATTTACACATGAGCACCAATTTTGACATACAAGTTGCAAAATAGAGATGTTTGTATTTTCTTTTCTAATTTTTTATGAACCTACCCCATACTAGCAGTTTTTGATCTTTTCCAAGTTTTTCTTGTTTAAAAATAACTTGTGTAACCTTTTTCTGAATGATATTTTTATAATACTTTATGTATCTTTTTAAATATCTTATTTTGATATTGAAGTTTTTTAGCCTGGAGTGCTTGTTTATCTCATAGAAAGTTGAACAGACATGCCTCCTCTGAACTTGATGAGAGCATGCTATTTCCTAAGTAGCCTGTATTGAAGAAACACCTTTCTCCTAATGCCGATATAAATTAGCTGTCATTTTCTTTGAAATTGTCATTCCATTTAATGGTATTCTGTTAATGTTATATCTATTTTTCTGTGGAAACCTGCATTTATTCATTGAACATGGGTGTAAGTGAGGACTTCATTTTTTAGCAAATGTCAATACTCACTATTAAGATGCTGTTAGCAACCCAAGAGTTGGAGCTCATGGGCATGGCTTGTAGATGTCCTTGTGTTAATATTATCTGGGAAAAACATAGTGTTTAAGAGTTTGTGTCAAATGTTTACATGTTGAGTGGGTCATTAAGCAGACATATTTGGAAGTGAAGCAAACCTATAACTTATAAGAACCACTCTACAAATAACTCATTGGTTGATCTACTAAACATATAACTAAGGAATTTTAATACCATAATATTATTAGCTAAAATTTCTCCAAAATATCATTAAAATTTTCATCTATTGTCTGAGTGACTGAAATATATAAAATACTTGTATTCTATCACAATAAATCCTCCTCCTCATCTTGATTTAACATAACTGGGTCTTCTTTTCCCTCCTTAGCATTTTACTCAATGATTGTATCCACCTATAAAGGAAAAAAGCGTCTAACATCTTAGTCAACAAATCATCTTTGTCTGTGGCTAAGTATGAGGGCTAGGATATATTGACATCTTCTGATTAGAGAGACTTGAGGAATAAATGAGGGTCACTAAAGATGATGGAGGGGTGATGTCTATTGGTCAAAGGTGTATGAGTAATATAGACATTGATGAGATTGCTAAGGATGCGGGTTGTGAGACTAACTCTAATCAGCATCAAATAGTGTGGACATTTAGGGAATATAGATGTTGACGTTGGGAGTCTATAGTTGAATCTATTGCGGTCCTTTGGTTGATGATCTGTTGTGATGACTGTTCCTATCCTTTGATTGATTATTTGTCATTGTTCTCTGGTCAATGATCTATTGATGTCCTCTTGTCCAAGATGCTTGAGGAAGCACTGTAGCTTCAAACGTGCTTGACTGTCTGAGAGATGTCTAATGAGGGTTGAGGATGATAAGGGATCATTGAATAAGTAGCTTTTGGCAAGTGAAAGGTTGTAGACAATGAGCTACTGCCAAAGAAGTAACCTTCGGTGAGCAAAGGGTCGAAGACAATATGACTTATAAAGGATCAAAGATGAATCCTCATAAAATAAGTCATGAGGTTTTATTTACTCAACCACATCTTATTAATGGCTAAGTTGAGAATCATGAATTGGTTGATATGTGTCGAATCAGTACGAAGTGTGTTGAATTTGACTAATTATTGACTTGTTTGATTCACTCATATGGTTCTAACCATTTTGAGTTTGAATTTGATACAGATTCCGGAGGTCATAATTTTTGACTCAAGACTCGGAATAAGGTTATGTCTGCACTCACGCGTGCAGAATTCAAAGATTTACATTTGTTACTAGGAACTGTAACCGCCAAGTTTCGGGCCCAAAAAGCACCGTTAGGTCTCTTTTCAGAGCCTCTGAATATCGTTTTGTTATTTTTGGTCATTTATGTTTTTATGGTATTTATGGTATTTTTGGTAAACCCGGTATATATGGGTTAGGGGTTTGTCTATTTAAGCGTCCTATTTTGATAATTTCTTTCTGTTAGAATTTCTGTTATAAATTTTCTTTTTCTGGAAAGGCTTTCTTTCCTTTCTTTACAAGATAGGAATTGATGTCCAAATATTATGATTTCTTTCCTTCTTTGAATCTTAGGATCTAGAGTCTATATAAACAATTGTTTGGGTTGATGTTTGACAGTTTTTTATTAATGCTATTTCTATTTGTCATCTCCTCCTTGGAACGACGAGCTTTCCTTTTTCCTAGTATTCTTGCGCGAATCAACCGGAATTAGAAGGCCGCTTCAGGTATTCGTGCACGAAGCAACGGATTCGATAGTCACTTCCGATATTCGTGCATGAATCAATGGATTTGATAGCTATCCATTGAATTGTGTGGTTCATAACCTGAATTGTATGGTTTTAATAACTATGATATAATGTTCTTAATCACAAGAGGTGGGTGACCATGTTTCCAAATATTTGTTGCTTGTTGTCTCAAATACTAGAAGAAGATTGTATGTTATATGTGTAATTATATTTCTTTTGGCATTGTCAATGACACATATTACAAGATTTGTAATTTTCCTCGGGGTTAGCAACCATCAGTATTCAATAGACTCTTAATGTTTGGTCTATTAATCAATATTTAGCACTTACATTAAGTTTTGTTAACCGGATCTGGTCTCTGTATGTTGCAACTCCTTTTGTACTTACGAAGGTCCTTTATAATACTTCTGTTACAGAAAAGAGAAGCAGTAGCTATGCAATTTGTACACAACTTCTTTAAGCAAATAATGTGGCGGTCATCTAAACTGCATGTGGCTGAGGAGCTAGAGTTGCCGCCTCAGGAAGAATGCTTGTCATGGCTTACTTTCTCATCAATCGAAGAACATTTCTATAAGAAACAACATGAAACTTGTGTAACCCATGCTCATGAAATTATAAAAAACTTGAAGGGTGATCTTCGTAAAAGAACATCTGTGCCTGGTAATAGTTAATTTTCCGCCTCTATTATTATTGATCGTACTTCAGGGGAACCTCTGCTTATTTGCAATTCCCTTTATGATGCAATGCCTACTCATCTGCAGGCATTGATGCTTCACGCTGTGACTTCCTCTCACATAATGAAGTTGCAAAGCTTGTTGGCCCACTCTTAAAGCTCCGTCAGGCTTGTTGCCATCCACAAGTTGGAAGCTCTGGTCTCTGCTCATTGCAACAAAATCCTTTGACCATGGAAGAAATTTTAGACGTGAGTAGTAGTCTCACCTCATGTACCATTATTTCAAAAAATATGCTCATGTTTTGAGGATTATAATTTCAAAATTTTCTATAGGTTCTTATTGGAAAAGCCAAAATCGAAGGAGAAGAAGCTTTACGAAAAGTTGTTAGTGCATTAAATGGTCTAGCTGGATTAGCTGTAATTGAGGAGGATGCAAAAAGGGCTGTTTCATTGTATAAAGAAGCATTGGCATTAGCTGATGAAAATTCGCTTGATTTTCGCTTGGATCCATTGTTGAACCTTCACATTCACCACAACCTGGCTGAAATAATCCCTGTCACTTCTGAATTTTCAGAACATTGTTTATCAGCTGGATCAAACCCTACTGATAATAATGAAGTGAAGAAAAGGAAAGCACCTTACATGGACAAGTTTGGGAAGTACTATGTAAAGAGAGGCAAAACTAATATGGACTGCAAACCGGTTTTCACTCGGCAGGATTCATCTTTGGAGCAACATAATACACACGATGATGGCACCATTAGTCATTTCTCCTCAGATAGTAAAAAGACATGTCCAGAAAATGATGCTCCTTGTCATGTATCATCTGGATGTTATGCTATCCCTTGCTTGAGGAAGACGTGTGAAACCATTAAACAGAAATACCTATCTGCCTTTGTTATGAAGTTGTCCTTGGCCCAGGAAGAATTCAAAACTTCATCCATGCAGGTATTTGTTCATATATATGTTCCCTTTCATACTTATTTCTGATTGCATTGTAAAAGACTAAAAGTTGTTACAATAAAAAGTTTTCCTTGGGTTTTAACTTCTAATTATTCCTTTTTGGAGTTAAACATTTTATATTTAAAAAATACCGAAATGATATTGGTACAGTACGATACAATACCGAAACCGTATCGTTCCGGTGATAAATTGAAACTCTAATACGGGTCGAAATTTTAAACCATGTGGGAGATACTTCAAGAAGTTATGTAGGGGCATCCTCTATTGTTGAGTAGAGTGCCCACGTTGCATACATTTGCCATACAGGCTTCCCAACCTGATTTAGTGGAAGAGTGCACTATTTTTTTGACACCCGTTGGTCTGTAAGGGTTTCAATGTAGACTTTGATGGAGATCAAATGGATGTTCATATACCTTAATCTTTGGAAGCTCAAATGGAGGCTCATTTACTATGTTTTTTTATACGAATCTTGTCTCCAACTATCGGAATTATATTTCTATGCCAACTCAAAGGCATGTTTATTGGACATGGTATATGCAATAAAGTTCTCATCATTTTTTTATTGGCTAAAAGTATGGTTTTTTTTAAGACATCGTGTATTTATATACTGGTTGGGACTAATATTGTTTTATATAACTCAGGATATCATGTAAAATTTGAAAAATTCTTTTTTCAGTTGCCAACCATGTGCTCATCCAAGTGTTCATGAAAATTTCTAGTTAGCCAAAAAAACAAAAAAGGGAAAAAATTACCACCTAAAGCTTGTAATAGTTCAACCTTATGTGTGTTTCAAGCTTTGCCATTAAAAAATTTGGTTGTATAATTCTTTCCAGGTCTCTAAGAATTTAAATGAACTAGAAAATCAAAGCAGTTGGTGGTTACATGCGCTTAATCTTATTAATCAGAACAAGGAATCGTCAGAGGACCTTAAACGGAAGATTGAGCAAGCTCTCTCTAGAAATGCACAAAGTGCAGGATTATCGAGAGTTTCATCAAGGTTTGTTTTAATTTCTTTTTGTTGTTTTTCTTTAAGGTGTCACCTTATGAATTTTTCTAGGTTAGTAAATAGATGAGAGCATCCAATTCTTTATTTATGAGATGAAGAGTTGAATAATCTGGATTGACAAGTTCATGAACAGGTGGAGTATTGGAGATGCTCTTTCTTTGTCAACCAATTCCTTTTTGTTTATCAGGTTTAGAAGCACAAGTGGATTAATGTACAATATCCAGGCTAGTCTTGATTCTTTGGGAAGTTCCAGGCAAGAACTAATTTGCCGACTAAAAGAAATTGATAAAACAATGACCAATCCCAAGGATGACGACATTGAACGTCTTAGATATTGTCCAAATTGTTATGATGTTGGCGATGGCGTTCTATGCCTCCACTGTGAACTTGATAATCTATTCCAGGTTGGTTATCTGTGATTTTATGATTTGTAATTGTAGGTTTTTAATTCCTTTCTAATCTAAATTACTCCAGGTATATGAAGCTAGACTCGCTCTTGTGAGGAAAGCAAGCAATTGTGCGATGTTTGAATCAGTAGAAGAAGCTTTGGACATGCAAAGGCGAAATTTTGAGTTAAATCTTTTTTTCCGTAACAAGAAAACTTCAACAGAAGTTGACAATGGGAATGGAAAGACTAAGCAACGTCTTGTTAAAGAATCTATTCAGGTAGTTATGTAGATGCATATTGATGCATTCATTATCTCTTGTAGTACAATTGATTTTCTGTATGCCATTTTTTTTCATTTCTTCTCTGATCAAGGTGAGATTTAGCTCATCAGCTTTGGTGTTTTGCATCTCAAATAATGTAGTGGCTAATTCAAAATGATTATGAACTGTATGTAGGCTGTGATATGTTTTCCAACTGCAAGTTTCCAAATTAATGTAGTTCTTAGATGTTTATTGCACGACTACTGATCCATGAGATTCATATTTTTATTCTCTATTTTGCTTGGAGTTGGATATGAGTATCTGATATGGCTATGAATCCAAATATCTCACATGACTATTTATTATTTTTTTTTACATGTGATTACTAGAAATATCAAGTGTCTACATAGAGTGTCAGGGTACCCGACCCTGATATGAAGGGATGGATAAAGAGTCAAGTATAAGAGCTAATTTCAATACTTGTTATAATGTCAAACAATTTAGCAAGTTGATTCAAACATTCAGGGTGCCTTCCAGGGTAAAGTCTCCTCTGACTTGGCATAATTTCTCGAGGCCAGTGTAGAGATAATTAGAGTGAAAAAGGATTTCATTCATTTTTCCTTCTTTTTATCTCGGTATCTTCTCATTAGTACAGGGCACTTATTTGGTTTTGTCCTGGAGTTATTGTTTAAGATAGAGGAAGACCACACAACTCTAGAAACCCCTCAACTTTGCTATGTTGTTTTACCCTATTATTAATGTCATGATAATTTTAAAATTATACAGAAACTCGTCCATTCAACTCAATATTTTAACTTTTATGTAGTATTGTTAAAGTAAATTTTGTTCATGGGATCTTCAATACAACTTAGTTTTGTTCTAATTAGCCCTGTAGTTTCTGAGATCTCATCAAATCAGTATTCACAGTAGCATATAAAAACAATATCTATGATCAAGTTTATCTGCGACTGCATTATGACTAACAAGTCCATATAGGGTGTGAATGTAGAATAACAATTGCTTAAAATAGTGTGTAAACATCAAGTTTCTATTCTCAGGATAGTCCTTTTCAAAGAAGTAATGCATGTTCAACTTAACACTTGTCAGTTTCATTTTGTATTTTCTGAAATTTTTTATTAGAAAATTATTATCTTTTATCTTCTAGAATTTTAGTAAAAATTTATTACATGTACACTAATAACATTGCTATTTACATTTCTTCCAACGCAAAAAAGTTGACAATATATGTCTTGTGATCCTGTTTGTGGAGTTTTGATTGATTTTGTTGAGGTTATATACTTATATGTCCATTATCTTTGGGTGTTTATGACCATTATGCTATATGTAATAACAAGCATTACTTTAGTTTTATCTTTGTTTAATTATTGTAGTATTTGCAGATCTGCATTTTGGTTTTGATTAATTTAGGTATTGAAAGTCCCTTCTGAACTGGAGACTACTCTTAGAGTCATAAAAAGCCACTCGAAGTCGATCTTAGGAAAGCAGGGCTTGGAATCTGCTAAAAAGCACTTGCATCTTTTTGAGGTATTTCTTTGATTTATTATTGATTTTGTTCTTGTTAATTGTTACATATATTGTTCTGGATAATTACTTGGTTCACTTGTTTGCTGAGTGCAAGAAGCTTGTCTGATTGTTTGTTTTGCACAAAATGGAAGTCAAAGGTACTCAAAGGTTTCAAATAATGCAGTGTAGTGTTGCTGCCAAATATGCCTCCTTCTATGTACAAAACTCATAAACATGAGATGTAGAAATAGATGAGGCATTGTTGAGATACTTGTCTCAAGCAGCATGCCGAGGACAGGATATCAATCATAGTTGTTGTACTATGTTAGTCTAATTGAGCTTTAGCAAAGGAACACACTAGCTACAGCTTTGTTTTTCTTCTGTTACTATATGTTCCTTTTGTTAATAGCTTGATATCTAGAGATGCAGCATCAGTCAATATAATTTTGATACTGGTATTTATCATTCTACTTCTGTTATAAATATGATATTTTGCGTCCTTCCAAGGACAGAAAGAAGACACTTACATATCAATATCATTCTGAACTTAACAATCACTATAACTTGCATTTATTCAACATTTTTTTTGGTTGATTAATCAATGACTATGCAGGTAGCATGTCGTGGTACAACATGGTTTTATCCTAAGAGTAATATAGCCATACCTGATGGATCCATTCTTTCTTGTTTGGCATGTTGCTTGTTGGGGTACGCTCTGATTGTCTGTAAAACATTACCTAGCCAATCTTGAAGTTGACGTCAATTTAAGCTGTTATTCTATGGCATGACTTCAAATAATTAGTTTTCCTTTTTAAAAAAGTTTGTCTGTTTTTAGAAGCTTTGTGCTAATTAAGCATGGTTAAAATATGTTAAGATAATTATTCTTCAGCCTTAATGTTATTTAGGTTATGCGCAAGGAATACACTCATGCAAGATCCTTGTCAAGGGCTCAAGCTCAGGTATTGCGTGCTCATGATGAAATCAAAATGGCTACCACGAGATTGAGTCTAAAAGAAACAGAGGATGAACCTGCTGCTATAAATGTGTTAAGTAAAGGAGAAGTGATTCCATCTAGCCTGCAATTAACTAGTGAAAAGTTTATTTCATTGTCATCATTACAGCGCCTTAAAGGACAACTCCGTTATCTCAAGGTAAACTAAAGCCTCTGTCACTCTGTACTTTCATTGTTATTGCCTCCTTAAAATTATAGCTTGGAATGTGTATTGAATTGGTCAATCACTCATTTGATATATTTCACAAGAGCTCACCAACAACGAAGTGTTAGTAGAGTTTCTTATTTAATTTTAGTATTTGGCTTTGTATAATCAGAAAAATTGGATTCATTGCTTCTGTCATGCAGTTGCACCATTGTAACTAATGTGAGGCCTCAAGCATTGACTTGATTTAGAGTAACTCAAGAAATCCTTAGAGAAAAGTGAAGTGAACAAGAGTAATGAGCACAAGAACACTTAAGCTTAAAAGATGTTTTCTACTTGATTCTTCTTGAGGAAAACACAAAGCAAAGGGAGCTTTATATAGACCAAGACCAAGACCTCCACATATTCTAAAACATAATTAATGACTATAAGTGCCAATGAAATGGTTGGGAAATCATAAAAACAATAATGAGACACTTTGGGAAAAGGTTGAATGCTTTGAGCATTTACTTGTTGCTTGATTGGTTGTATGTCTTGTTTGTTGATTTTAGGATTGAAAGTACCTTTGAAGAATGATCCCAAGACCCTTAAATGTTACATAGCCTTTGAAATTGGTATGGCTCTTTGGAATTATGCATTATAATGAGGCATGGATTACTTCAATTATGCTAAAAGGTAACACAGTTTGACAATTATGGATGAATTTAGGGTTTATTTTTAATTTTATAAGTTTGTTTTATTGTTCAAGGTTGTTTTTTTAAAGTGTTTGTTATAGTTTTTAGGGGTTAGTTAGATCTTTAATTTTTTTTTTTTTGTAATTTTCAGAGATAAGGTAGGACTTTTTAGACGATTTGGTTTTATTTTGAGTCAATAACATTTTTTCTCTTTGGTTAGTTGAATTGTTTTTTTTAGGTTTAATTTTTCATGTTGCATTAATTGGGTATCGAAGCAAAACTCTTAGTTCAGTCTCACATTTTCCTTGTCCTGAAATTATACACTCAAAAGAATTCTGAATCACTCTGCCTACACTACCAATCACATGAAGGATTCCAACATCTATGTTTCACACCCACAACCCTCAATCATTCAACCCCGACACGATTGACTGCCTAACAGCTCCCCACCCTAACTGCCTGACACATTAGAGTGACTGTGCACCTCTGTTCCCACTTAAGGAAAACATGACTGACTCCTCTCAAAGTGGACAACTACTCTTCTTCCATCTCCCATTGTTCCCATCCTTTCTATTGCCAACTCCTTCCACCAAGGCTCCTGCATGCTTTAGTTTTTTTTTTTTTTTGAGCCTCATCCAAAGAAATCGACTGGATTCCACAATCCACACCCCATCTTCCTAATCAATGCCAAAACCATCTCTGCTTATTGCAATACTGCCAACGCCTTTCAATGTGTCTTATACTGACAAGCTATGCCACCCTGGATTAAATCATGTTTCAATTAATTATAAGTTCCCTAAGGATGGATAGTTGGCTAGCGCATGTGGTGTTGCCATAATGAGCTATAGGGGTTAAATCCCGGCTAGTTGCTGGGTACCTGCCCTCCCCCATGCGCTATTCAACTACCCAAGGCTAGTAGCCACCCATGATTTATCTCTTCCGTGCTGGCTGAGACGGGCCGGCGAAGGCGCTGGAGGCGAGCGAATTCCTTTTTGCCACCATATTTCAATTAATTATATTTTTTCTCTTTGGTGGGATAAATTGTTAGAGTTTTTTTGTGGTGCAATTTTTCATGCTTCATCAAAAGACTAATGTAGTGTTGAGCCTCAATAAAGAGCCTGCCTGACAACATATTGTAGCTTGGTATGACATTCTCCCCGTTGATTTTGACAATGTCTCTATTGCCTCTTGTACATGAAATTTCTATATCTGCATGGAGAACTGACATAGAATTTCAGTTGACTCCTCACTTTGTTTCTCTCAACCTATCCCTTATAATGAGCCATGTATTCATGTCGTGTATTGGGCATTTGACCATTCAATCAACAAGGATGTTGCTTACTTCTTTGTTATATTGGGTGCGCATGTTAGCAGGAGTATATGCTTGGATTGTCGTCAAAAAGGATCATCCTTATTAGGTTTGAGAGCACTCATATGGAAAACATGATGGCCATTGACGTTGGAAGGGAGTTCAAACTTGTAGACAACTTTCCCATCAGAACATTTTGATGATCTTAAATGAACTTTCTTCTTATCAAAGTATTGGTAATGCCTTTGAACCTCTTCTGGCAATATAACTTCATGAGGACCATGTCTCTGACTTGGAATTTCATGGGTCCTCTTGTCATTGACCATTTTTCATCTTTTTGGCAGCTTTGTACAAGTAACATCATGCTAATTCAGTTTGTTAATGCCACCTTTACCCGTGTTGAAATACCGTTGGACTTTGTAGGTGGTGGCTATGGTGCTTGAAGTGTAGTGACTTAGAACAATCTTAAATGGGCTTCTGCATGATGATTTACTCCGTGTAAGTTTTAGTAGAATGGAGTAACTTCTAGCAACTTGGCCCTGCTCCTTCTAATTGACACCCATGGTGTCAAAGATATACCTCTAAATAGCGTTTACTCACTCAGTTTAGCTATTTTTTGCGGATTCATGGCTGTCGACATTGTCAAATCCAAACTGAGTAGCTGAAGAGCTTGGTCTAAAAAACCTTCCAGTGAATCATGAGTCTCTATCGCTCACAGTACTTTTTGGAGTCCCCACATATTTGACCACACTTATGTTGGGTGTCTCTTCTGTTGAACATTCTTTGGATGCAAGGTGAAATTTACATACTTCGAAAATCTGCCGACAATCACAAAAATACTGCAGATTTGGGGAGTCCCACAATAGAATCCTGAGAAACACTTTCCTGTGGTGTTCTTTTGGCTTCTCTGGTACAGGTAGTGGTGGAACTGAGGTTGCATTGCCCAGGTACTTCATGTGCACTGAACTTGGGTTGAGAAATTGACTTGGACACAATCGCCATGATGTTGCCAAAAACACCATGTGTGGCAGGACTGCAAGCATGGTGGTTGTGGAAATAGATTTAGACTGCAAGCATGGTGGTTGTGGAAATAAATTTAAGTATCTTCCTTGTTGTTCAGCCATGATTTAAAGGGATCTAGAATAGATACACATGGCTCGTGCAGGATTGATAGAGCCTTGTTATGTAGTTTTATGTGGCTTCCAAATATTTATGCTTGCTATATTATTGATTTTGGGAACATTTCTTTAATGTTTCTGTTGTATGTTGCAACTTTCAAATCCTTGTTTTCTTAATCAGCTAAATGTTTTGATGCAGGGGATGGCTTTCGCTAGTCAAAAAAGTCCTCATCATTCTGATTCACTTTCTATGCCTCATGATACAGCTTCTAATGAAATTAAAGGAAGTGTGACACAGACAGATCATGAGCCTTGCCCTATATGTCATGAGAAAATTATGAATCAAAAGATGGTTTTTGAGTGTGGGCATGTCATTTGTTGCAAATGTGAGCAGTTTTACCTTTTCATTAGTTTTCTTTGCTAGTGTTGTTCTCATTGATTTCCTCGTTTGTTTGGTTACAGTAGGAGAACTTTTCACAGATTGGACTTTATTATTGTCTAAATGTGTAGCAATATGCTTTCAATTGAAGCCATCCATAGTTTCGGACCTTGTAAAATCTGACAGCATTACAATTATTTTATGCTATATGTATTTATGAGAATCCATCTTGTGAATTGACTATATCTACTTTAACTACATAGTTTTTGGTGAGCCTCCCGTCATTATCAATCTGATTTTCAGGATAGTATTTGAGTATAATATTTGAACGTTTCTAACTGTGCCCTCTGAACGATATCCATATTATTTTAGGTTGTCTTGAAATGACTGAATATGCAGTAGTGCATTCTGGAAGAAATCAACGAAAATGGATTACATGTCCTACTTGTCGTCAGCGTACAGACTTCGAGAACATTGCATTTGTAGATGAAAAACAGAATGGTAGTGATTTTAGACCCAATTCTTCTGAACCTAAAGTTGTTTCTGAAAGCAGTATCACAGTCCAAGGATCATATGGAACTAAGGTATGCTTCTCATTCAATTAAGGTTTCCAAAATTTTCCAGTAATTTAAAGAACCTAGTAAACAATGTTTATTAGGTAAGCACTGGAATTTTGTTAACCATGTAGTTTCAGGAAGGTACTTATTCGTCTTAGTTCAACATTGCAAAGCCATTTCTTGCTTAAATTTACTGCTCGTGTGATTGTTACTTGAAACTAGAAACTGATTTTTGCTGGTGTAGTCGTTAATTAATAGAAAATGCAAAGATTCAGTTTTTTAGTATATGTATACATTGATTTCGTACACCCATCTGACCATCCATAAGCTTTTACTTTTGATGAAATTAAAGTTGGCCAATCTTCCCAGATATTTTGTTTTACATCTCATATTTTCTGTGCTGCTAATCATACATTACTGGAAAACTCAAGTAACTGCCAAATCTTAATCAGTTTGATTTTACCAGGATGTATAGAATTTGAAACAAATACTAGCAGTTCCTCAGACTCACATGCTAATTTAAATCTTTCACCATTTTTTTCATTGAAGTACCATGTATAAGTTCAATCTGACCATTTTTCTTTGTTTCGTTAAGATTGAAGCAGTTGTAAGAAGAATATTATGGGCAACTTTAAATGATCAAGAGGCCAAAATTCTTGTGTTTTCCAGCTGGAATGATGTTCTTGATGTGTTAGGGCATGCCTTAGCTGCTAATAATATTACATTTGTTCGGATGAAAGGCGGCAGGTATTGTTGGTTACTTATTATATGAATCATCCTTGAACTTTTCTCGCTTAAAAATAGTTTATTTCTTTATGTTTTAATAAGTTGGTACTGTACAAATCTTAAAAATAGTTTGTTTCTTAAGATCTTGTAAGTTCAATGCTGACCACAAATATCCCACCTTTTTTTTGGCTTCTTCCAAGTTTTTCATTCTAAGCTTTCCTAATATTTTTGGGAACTTACAAGAATAAAATCCACCAATATATAGATTAGCATAACAATAAACATAAATAATCACTAGTATGGCGTATGAATAAACAATCTTCTAGAAGTCAACAGGAATATACGAGCAAGAGTAACACTAGAAGTCCACAAAGTAACATAAATTCTAGAATCTTTTTTGTGGTGTATGTACTTTTGACCTTCCAGAGTTGGTCAACATTGTTATGATGTTTTTTTTATTCAATGTATATATTTGTAATGAATCTAATCTGTCATTGCACCTATCAACCAATCTACTTATAGGAAATCGCAAGTAGCAATTTCACAATTTAAAGGACAAGAAAATTCACGAGGTGAAAAGGCAAAAGGGCAGCTCATTGCAAAACCTATCCAAGTCCTCATGATGCTTGTTCAACATGGAGCGAATGGCCTGAATCTGTTAGAAGCCCAGCATGTTATTCTCATTGAACCGTTGCTTAATCCTGCAGCAGAAGCACAGGCAATCAGTCGCATCCATAGAGTCGGGCAGGATAAGAAGACATTTATTCACCGATTCATAGTACTGATTATCATGTGTTTTTTTTTTAAAACTTTTTATAGCCATCCTCATTGTCTATTGTCCTTATTGTGGCAGGTCAAGAACTCTATAGAGGAGAGTATATACAAGTTGAATATGTCTAGAGCCGTCAGTTCTGTCATTAGTGCCAAAGTTAGCAAAAACCAAGATCAGCCACTTTGGACACTAAAAGATGTGGAGTCCTTGTTCCCATTGGCAAGCTCGTCTGAGACGCATGAAGACGGAAACGATCACGCTGCAAGCTTTAGGAATTTACCACCAGCAGTCGCAGCAGGCCTGGCGGCAGAAAGGAGATTGATGGAGGGTCGAAACAATTCACAATAGCTTTGGGTCGATTGCCTCGTTGACGATTCCCATTGATAATGATCCATGATCTTGCCAACCAGTAAAGAAAATGGAGATGTTTTGTGTTTCTGGGGACCATTTTGTTTTTGTTTTTGTTTTCCAATTTTCACTGATTGTGAGATTTTTAGGAAGTCGTGGTTTCCT